>BLKR01006289.1:0-60404 GCA_011170035.1 Teleogryllus occipitalis
AATAATGATTGAGCTAATGACTAGTAGAATCGGTGAATGATCAGACGATAGATCTTGTGACCAGTAGGTGTGAATGTAACTTTGGTTAACTCCTTTTACAATAAAGAAATCTAATACATCAGTAATTTTGTTAGTGTCTGTCGGCCAGTAGGTGGGTTGGCCAGAAGAGAACGAGGATAATTTTTCGTTTATTATAGTTTCATATAGAGATTTACCTTTCGGGGAGGTTAGTCTGGAGCCCCATAATGGATGTTTAGAATTGTAGTCACCGCCAGAAATAAATCTTGGTCCAAGTGTTCTGAAGAAGCTTGCGAATTGTGAACTCTGGATTTTATGCTTCGGAAGGCAGTATATTGCTGCAATATTCAATGTTCCGAATGCATCTCTTACTTGAATGGATGTTGCCTGCAAATACGTGGTGTTAAATTGAGAATTTAAGTGATGTTTAATTTTTTCCCGAACAAGTATAGCTGTTCCTCCATGTGCTGTACCATCCGGATGATTTGTATAATACATGTTGTATCCTTGAAGCGAGAAAAAAAACTTTTGTTGGTGAAATGAGTTTCTGAAATGAGCATGATATCCGTATTTGTTAACTGGAGAAAACACTTGACTTCTTCTCGGTGTTGTAGCAAGCCATTGGCGTTCCAAGCTGCTATCTTATATGATTTGTTCATTATTTAGTTAGCAGTTTTGACACGAGATTTAAAAGTGCACTTATTTGTTCTGCTTGTCTGTTGAGTATAGTTTCAAATCTTTCGAAAGTCTGTTGTATTATTGAAAATATTTGAGTATTGGACTCCGTGTTTGTGGCATTGTTGTTCAGACTATCCTTCTTTTGTGAGTTTTTCAGTGCTTGTGCATAAGTACTACGCTGATGGAAATTATTTATCGAAGTAGGTGGGAAGTTTTCTTGACCTGTGTTCATATTGTTTTGTGAAGCACTGGAGTTTGAATCTTGTGGAATTTTAGACGCCTGTGGATATTTTTTTATTGCGTATTTTTTGATAAATTTCACATCCTTTATAACTTGCTGTGTGGGGACCTTCACAAAGGGCGCATTTTGCAGGCTTCGTCTTGTTTTTTTTTTTTTTTTTTTTTTTTTCTTGTTATGTATATAGACATTGCATGTACGTATATAGACATACGTATATATATATATATATACTAGTATATAGTATACTTCTATATGCAGCATACTTATATATACTGTATACTTATATATAAATAATACTTATATATATAAAAGGCATATATATATATACTTCTATGTACGTATATAGACTACATATATTTCGGGTTTGTATACCCCAAGTTTGCAGGCTCAAACCCGATCAGCTTGGTGATTTCCACAGGGCGAAAAAACCCTTCATACGCCTTCCTTCGGAGAGTAAAGCCGGCTGTCCCATGTTAGTAGATTTACTGCATGTAGATCAAGCCTAAATGAATCTCCTGAGCTACATTGAAATTGCCTGTTTCGTCTCCCAAATAATACCTTCTTTCTCCCCTAGTAGGTGAAAGGAGCGTAACGATATTTGCGTGGTCACACGGAAGAGCAGGCTTCATGACCTGAGTCTCGCCAAGTAAAATAAGGCATTCATTCATTTTCTTATATTACTCCCATATATACATAAGTATACGAGAAAGTAATAAGGATTTCCATTTGTATTTTTATGTGTCACCAATAACGCCGTGATACAAAATTCCGGTTCATTTTTGAATGACCCAAGCAGCCGCTTCCACAACTCTTTCCCGCGCGCATTTTGACCCATATTGCGCCCCGTGTGCGCGGGCGTGTCGGGGGGCGGGGCGCGGCGCGCGGGGCCAAATCCGATTATTAGCCGGTCGATCCACCGGGGGAGCGCGCGCGGCTGCGCACGGATCGGCGCAGTGGGCGGCGGACGCCGGACGTCGCGTCGGCCGGCGCTCGCAACTCGGCCGCTCCGCTCCGCGCGCTGCGAGGATCCGCTTTGGCAGCCGCTGCGCAGGCGGGCGCAAGTGGCGCGGGACGCGAGCGCATCCTCCCGCGCGCTGTCGGCAGAGAAGCAGCGTGGATGCGCCGTGGGAGGGTATTGTGGAGATTTCGCTGGCGGTGGGTGGGGTTGGATTCTCTGTGAGCTTTGTGGGCGTTTCTCATCCTTGGCAGCATCTGAGATGTTAAATTAAACGATATTTTGGATTTGAAAACGGATTGTAATGAATGTGGTATTTTGTTTTCTCTCTCCAAGAGAACTAACTATTAATTGCTTGTAATAATAATAATAATAATAATAATAATAATAATAATAATAATAATAATAATAATAATAATAATAATAATTCCGCCGATCTGGATAGCCGAGATCACTAAGGCAGTAGTGCCTTAGAACGGAAGGATCGCAGGTTGGAGTCCCGCTTCGGGCATTGGAATGTTTGCGAATGTCTGTATGTGTGTGTCGCCCTTTCATCCTTCATTATCATTATCATTCCATATCCATCTCCCCAGGACTATCAAGCCTGAGAGATAAAAATTGGATTCAGCGCAATGCTGAAAACACCCGAAAAGGAGTAATATACACTTGCCACGGGATAAATGTAACTGAGCCTCGGTAAGTCCAAGTGTCTGTCCGTGTGGTCTTAGACGGCCAATACGTGACCAATAGTAATAATAAAAATTCCATCACCTGGTCACAGTTGTAAGTTTTGACAATTAAGTGGGAATTTTCCCGTTTTGCAATTGCCAACTCCCATTGCACTTCCATAGCTATTTAGCAGTCGTAATGTGACAAATATGTTTGAATGTTCAAAGACATGACTGCCCTGCCTGGAATCAAAATCAGATTTCCCTATATACGATCATTTGCCCTGAGCCCGCACTGCAAAGTGTGTAACCGTCACATGGACTCTTAACTCCTAAATGCTGTTAGAAGAGTTCACTGCCTCGGAAGCTGAAGAGGTTAAACCAACAGAATGTATACCGGGAAATCTGAGTTCGATTCACGAATACTCAACCTTACTACTGAACTTTAAACAAAAAAAATGTATTACACGACCATTCAACACAAGCCGAGGACTTAGAACAATGGAATGGAAACAAAAAGCACTCTATGGTAGATATCCTACAGAAATAGCCAAATCAAATGTCGACGCCTGCTTGTCGAACTAGTTGCTTAAAATAGGATATCTCTACCTCGAGACAGAAGGATTCTTGATAGAAATCCAGGACCATGTAATTGCAACACGAAATTATCTCAGGCACATTATTAAAGACCCCAAAGTGCCTTTAGATATATGCCGGGCTTGTGGTGTAGGCCAAGAAACGATCCAGCACATTTCTACTGGTTGCAGTATGCTGTCCCAACGGATTATAAACAGAGGCACGATATAGTAGCACGAATCATCCACGCCAAAATTGCAAGGAAATGTGGAATTGCTGGTGAATTTGATACACCCTACTACAAGTACCATCCACAAAATGTCATGCCAATTAAGTTTTTTTAACATCTGGAATATGAATAGAAACGGGCGCTGTAGGTCGTTTACAGGCTCCTTTTTTCCTATTTTATCAAAGAAAGTAATGAAACATTTCCAAATGCAGTTGGACAGATCTCGGGGTCATATCAACGTCAACTCTGGGGTCATCACTTTCTACAAAGAGATGACCCATATCCTCCTACACACTGTCACAGCGTCAACAATACGAGGGGCCAGGAGAACGCATGTACACAATTTTGTACTGCACAAATACATTCTCTTTATCGCCCCCACGAGCCGCGGAGCGAAACGAAATATCGCATTCGGGGATCGAACCAGTGGTTTCCGGAGCGGCGGGACACATGCGGCTTTGCACACAATGGCGCGCAAATTGAGCCAGTTTGCGCAAACAAACAGCGGTGGCAGTAAAACCGCCGGACTTAGTCTCGCGGAGCCCCGCGCTCGCATCTTGCATTTGGGTTGCGCGGTGATAATTCAGTTCGCGCCGCGTTAATTAAATATGTGCGCCGGCGGAACATGGTTATTGGGCGGGGAGGCGCCGCGCCGCGCCGCCCGGCTGGTTAAAGAGGAGCTGGTTTTCGAGCCATCTAAAGCTAGCAGCGCCCAAAAACCAATCTCAACCAAACTATAGCCAACATTTTAGGCTAATTAAATGCTCTATTCCAGAATTGTAGGCTCTTTTGGATCTCCCAAAATCTAAGGTTTAAAGGTTTTAAGGTTTTTTTAAAATTTTGACGTTTATTCGCCCGAAGGAACCAATGTTAATTGTTTCTCTTTGTACAGCCCAGAATTTCGAAACATAAAATATTTTTTTTCTAGAGCCCAAAATTAGCCTTAAAGTTTGAGTAGGATTCCAGATTTTTTGTATTGATTTTGTGATGGATTTTCTGAATTTTAGGCTCTTTTGGATTTCCCAAAATCGTGGACGCTGGTAGCTTTAGACTAAAGCTAGCAGCGCCCATGATTTTGGGAAATTCAGAAGAGCCCAAAATTCTGGAAAAGAATATTTAATTAGCCCAAAATAAGCCTAAAATTTTGGATATAGTTTGGTTGAGATTTTAGTCGCTGCTAGCTTTAGATGGCTTGGTTTTCGCGCAAATGGCCTTCCCGCCCGCGCTCAGGATCTTAACGCGCGGGGCGCCTTGGAAACGTAAGGCTTCCTCCCCGTCGCAGCTCTGGATTTCGCTCTTTCCCTCACGCCGTCGTTTTCCTTTCGGTGCTTTGTTTTCTTTTCTTGCTGATTTCTTCCGTCTCTCTCTGGTGGTCTTTTGTGCACTTTCTGTTCTCTCGCGCGCGCTTCTCTTCGCTTTATACGAGTAACTCTGTATTACTATATTGTTTCTAGCTTTTCCGACGCCTTCTTGATAAGGTACTGCTCCAGTTTTTTCGTGGTATTGATTGGATAAACCACGGAAAATTAGTGATCGGAGCAGCCGGTCGCTAGAATTCTCCTTCACACATTTGCTGAATTCGATCAAGCAATCAAGTTAGTGTCGGAAATTGCCACCTTCGGAACTGGAACCCCATGACATTCAGGCCAGAGACGTTGCCGAGCCAACAGCTGGCCTGGGTCATCTAAGCCTGCATCTGGGATATCTACAACTTAAATATGATTTAGCAATATAAACGTTGCCAATACTTTATTAATAATTTAAATGGCAGGAAAACGTGCTAAGTGCTAATAATCGAGTTTAAGTGCTATTAATAAAGTTTTTCATATTATACTTGCAATGTGTTCTAAGGTGACGGATTGCCAAAGAGCTATGAGAACTATGTCGTTTTCATTCTGTGGCAATATGCGTCAGTTCATGGTTCTTATTCTGTGTCCAGAATTATACTTACGGGAAGTTTTGATCATTTTATCGAAGAATATTATTTTCCATTTGCAATGCTCATATCGCCAGTCTACACTATCGCTTGTGAAAAAACAAAACCACAATGATTTTTAAATTCCACGTGGTTCAGTCTGCAGGCAGTGAACATACGCTGAGTAATTACATGGAAAAACCTAGAGCTGAAGAAAAGATATATCTCAGTTCAGTGTCTCTTTCAAAACGATCAGTTTCCCCAGCAGTAAACGAAATGTAGAAGTACTGATTCTTTAGCATTTACTAGACGAAGACCGTGAGTCTTACCTTTCAAACTTTTCAACAACTTTAAGAAAGACAATCAGTCTGAATGTTTCACTATTTTAGTTGACTTATTAAAACTCTCCAATCGTTTAATTAAATTTTCAAAATATATTTGATTTCTGGCTGAATGATTCACAAAATATATTTTTGAGCAATTACATGGAATGGTGGTTGCAATTGATTGGGAGCAATTAATGGTTAATGTTGAAATTGCATTGTATATACTATATATTAAATGCATATTCTCAAATGGCTCAAATGCAATATTTCATTATACTAATTTGTGATTTTGAAATGGACAAATATAAGTAAGTCACTCAATACAAAAATTATATTTCCTAAGATTTGTATATTTGTAAGTTTTCAATTGAAATTATTCAATTATTGATTTCACTCGTGAAAAGTTGTGTTACGTTTAAAAGGTGAAGCTTAAGTCACATGAAAAAGGTTTTGATTTGGTTGCGATAGTTAACCAACTTTTTAGAGATACAAAATTAATTTGAAGAATGCTTTCATTAATAATAATAGTAATAATAATAATAATAATAATAATAATAATAATAATAATAATAATAATAATAATAATAATAATAATAAAGGTCATATAATTTACAGTATGCCATAAAAATGCTATCATAAAATTGTGAAGATTAAAATGATAGTTACATTTTGCTTCAAAACCCAATATCAGGCAGTAAAATAAATTTAAAATATATCTCAAATACATTCACGGTTGTATTTTAATACACAACGGTTGCGTAAAGACCATTTGGATTTTTTATTGGATCTTTACGAAGAGTAAATACTGCGTTTTATTTATACTTTTATTCGATTTACGAATAGCGATTAATTGAACATTTGTTTCTACGCTAACAGGTGTAAGATGAACTGATCACACCATGAAGATTTATCTCCGTGGCAACATTCGCTCACTTCACTACTACATTGGTTTTTGCGATTTTCTAAATGGTTAATGAAGCACAGAAAGCATAATTTGTTGGAAATGCATTAACACTAACTCTTAGATTTACATTTAATCTCACAGAAAAAATTATGCAATGCAAACCAGTAGTGATGACAAAGAATATACCAATAATACTATTTTATTACATTATTTTCGAACGTTTACCTGATATGTTACTTTACAATGCATTGCCAGATGAAATTAAACAATTAAAATTGGGACACAAATTTAAATTAAAAGTAAAATCTTTTCTGCTGAAAAACTGTTTCTATACAATTAGAGACTATACTGATCGCCAAAAAGAAACATAATGTTTACTTTAACAAAAACAAGATATAGTATAATGAATTAGTTTACATTTGCATTGTATAATTAAAAAAAAGACTCAATATGCCTGTAACAAATAATGTACTTCCGGGTCAATGACCCCATCTCGATCAGGTTTTTGTCCAGTTTCCCTGACCCATTGAGCAAATACTGAGATGGCCCCTTGATTTGCTTCTGGACGTAAATGTAGCTTCACTATGCGCACGTTTTGTTGAACATTCCTTTGCTTGTAGTGGTAGTAGAGCTTAGGGTGAGTTTCTATTTTGTTAACAATACAGAAAAATCAAGTCTGTTCGTTTCTCTACCGTTAAAAATAAGTTTTCTATAATTTGGCAACGAAAATATCTAGTTTTTGAAATGTTAATCTCTCGCTTTTTAAATTTGTTATTATTATTATTATTATTATTATTATTATTATTATTATTATTATTATTATTATTATTATTAATATTTCAACTATTAATAGTTAAATTGTTGGGAAGGGATTCTGAAACTCAAGAAAGCGTGCGCAGATGATTTTCTCCCACATACGTCACATACAGTTTTTGACTGTTTTTGACTAAATAAATAAATAAATGTTTAGAAATTCAAATTAGTTCATTAAAACAACGTTTGGAAGAGGTAAATTGTTTTGGGTTATTCTATCTTCTAATCTTTTAATTATTTTATAATTGGTTTTGTTATTATATTCAATACTATTGTATTGTTATTATTCTATCTTCCAATTGTAGCTTTTCGCGAATGTATTTTTGTGATATGTAGAATGAATCCAAAATTTGCAAGATAACATGTTTGTCAATTACCAAAACTTTTCCATTGCCCTCATTAATTCTAAGCGATTCTACGCCTCATTATGATTTCTTTAACAAATCATTGTTGTGCCGATCTTACAAGTATTAAATAAATTAGAAGACATTGAAATATTGTCTACCAATATACGTTTACAAGGAATAATTTTCAGTTTAATTTATTTTATAATTGTACGTGAAGTTATAATATATTTTAGCACGATAGTACGCCATTATTCTGATTAATATTTACGTAGGATCACGTATAAGAACCACTGAATTGACTAGGCCATATCTTATGCAGATAAAACTTTTTGAATAAGTTATTGCTATATTTTTATGCCTCGCGGTATATGGTAACAATGGTACTCTAAGTAAAATTATTATACTCTTACGTATTTAAGAATATTTCAAACAAATTTGTTACAAAAATACTTTTTTTACATAGGACAGTATTATGAACAGTGTTTTACAATCCTCGTCACACACATTTTTTTCGAGTGTGCCAAATCCACATCATCCTCTTGAGTCATGCGTGTCAACCTGGAATACTGGAGAGTCAAATTCAATAATCCAGAAAGCAATGAGACTCATTGGCGTGGCGAGCAGTGACCCTCATGTGTCAGGCGCATGCCCGCGTGTGTTAAATATACATCTCTCAATTAAGCGGTAATTACAATATACAGCGCGTTGTTTTTAATCAACGTCTTCATAATGCGGGTACCTGACAAATGAATCACACAAATCCATCAGTTACGATCAGCAACGGGATGTCGGTAGCTGGACAGTTCGGAAGCAGATCAGAATAGGATGTTCTCAAGTGCTAGATTCCTAGCCTCAGGAACTTTTTGACTGTTCCTAAAACTAAACTACAAAAGTAATTAATTTATTTATTTCCCTAGTTTTTTTCAAGTGCCTCTAGCTAATGTCTCCCTCTTCAAGTGGAATATATCTCATATCGCAGATAAATTAATATTTTCTACATGCGCTCTATTATATAAGCGAACCTACATGACAGTTAAGGTAACGCTACTTTGAACTATATTAAAAAAAAGTAATTTCTACGACTTGTAGAGTCCATTTATTTATTATTTAGAACGGATGTCACGATTGTTAAAGCATTCCAGGACTTCAAAATTTGTTTAAGTAGTCTACTCGTTTCTTTCATCAGCAAAATCTGGTAAATTATAATATTATCCCGTAAAATCTATTATTAGTGTACTAGTCGATGTTTGTGTCGTTGTTCATGTTTGAATGTGTATTTGATTCACCAGGAGAGAGCTAAAACACTTGCTATCGGCTGAATTGAAGTAGTAAAATATTCATTTGAATATTCTTATTCACTTAAATGGGCATATTTAATAATTCGTTTCCTTAAAATAAATAAAAGATTTTAGAATGATATAACTACATTTTAGAAACATGAGCATTCATGATACTTTACTGAAAATGTGTAAATATTTCATTTATTTCAGCATCAGTGAAAAAGTCTGTTTAAGTACGGCAAAAAACAAAAAGAATCGTGAGTATAAACATACGTGCTGGGGAATTAAAATTAAATAATACTGTTAAAAATACAAAAATCTCCCGAGCAGGTCTCCCGAGCTTATAGCCGTCAGGCTGGTTTGCCATTGCATGGGCATAGTCTGAAGAAGGTGTGGGTACGTCTATACTTTAATAAATAATTTGGTTTATTTCTGCGCACTTGGAACAACATTGGTAAGGTTTCCGTTCAACTTTCTTATATATGTGACGTCGTGAGACGAAGCCTTGCGTGCATTCTCCTCTGCCGAGGAAATCGAAAAATGCGCAGCAAGAGGTCGGTTGGTCTTCAGGATATTGAAATAAGAATAGAACAAGATTCGATATAACACACAAAAGGGCGAGGAAATGAAACTTTTTTCAGAGAATACAAGTGCACGACGTATGCTATGATACTTCTGTGATTTTCTATTGTCTGTCATCCAGTTGCTTCCGGCAATTTCGCCAATATTTTTCATTTTTACGGAAATTATTAGCTATCTGTTTGAGTGCAAATATACCAGAGAACAGTATTTTTTCTTTCATGTTCCTGTTTAATTGTACTGTTTCTTTCCCGAACATGAAACGTTTTGAACTTGAAACATATTTTAAGTATTTAAATCTGAAGACTTCACTTTTTCTTCCGCAAAATTTTAGCAATATTGTATGAATTGCAATTATGAAAAATGGTAAATGTATTCTACAAAAATATGATTAATAATTGATAAACCCATTTTACATACTATTTTAATGTGTCATAGGGAGAAACAGTTGAACATTTAGGCTAAGCCGTTATAAATAACAACAGAAAAATATTAGGAAATTAAATAGAATATAAGAGTAGCAAAGAAAATTAGAAATTAAGATATCTCAGTGTAGGTAAAATGAAAGTGATAGATAAGATGAAATTCAATAAAAGATTATGCCAAATAACTAGTTTTAATATACTGCATTATCATTGATTTACGAGAACTGATTTCCTCTAAACATACGGAATGTCTAATGAATTTAATTAGAGACATGATTCTTTCAAAACGATCTGATAAATAGCGGTATCTGTGGAACATAAGAGTGCATAAAGTAGTCAAAAGGTAATGAAGACTAGTACGAATAATTATTGATGACGTATGCAGCACGAGCGAGAGAAGATGAATGTTGGAGGTCACTGATCTCTGTAAGTTTCCGAATAGCCGGTACAGTGACGTGGTAGAATCCTGCAGAATTGTAACGGTGAGGCTAAAGTGCTTCGAGAGCAAGAGAACTCTGAACTAGGAAAGAAGTCGTTGGGATCCGATTGTAAAATCCGTTTAAGAGTCACCGCAAAGCTTTAAAACTATGGGAACGGAGGCGACCTTCTATTTTCGAGAGTAAAGCAGACGCAAAAAAAGGGAACAAAGCTAGGAGTATGAGTTGCCCAATGACAGGAAGAGTTGACGTCATGACAAATGCATAAAACGGAGACGTGTTTCAAGCATCAAACAGAGTGAAATGGCAAGAGAGACAGAGGTAATGCAGTGTAGGAAACTACCAGAAGCGAATGCCGGCGATGGATACGGAGTTAGTATTGGTGAGAATGACCACAAAAGGAACGAAACTTCTGAGTCGAGTATTGGCTGTAAAACCGGATCGGAAACGCTCCAGCACTGCTAAAACGAAAACCCAAAACTTCTGAGAACAGCGGAGTTGCAAGAGGCCCAAAACCACCGGGTATGTGGAAAACGCAGATGGCTGTGAGATAAAAAAAAAAAAGAAAAAAGACGGCGAATATCTTAGGTGGCTTAGAGTCAGAAGAGCAAAGAGTGCCCTGGAGACCCTTTCGGCGTGAGCGGCCTCAAGTGATGCTCAACATCTGCAACAACCGCAAATCCCTTCCGCGAGTGACCCTGCATGCTCCTACTCGCTCTCCACGCGCGCAAATGAAACCCGCCGGCGGGGGCGGCGGCGTCCAAATTCCCTTCGGTCCGCGCCCTCCGCTGCGCCGTCGAATTCTCGGCAGGCCACACAATGGTACGGATTGATGAAAAAAGGGGTCAAAAGTTCAGTGTCTTATAAAAGGTGACACATTTCAAAACCCATTATTTTTTAGTTAACTCTGACCCTGTGAGGGACAAGATAGGTGGTTTTGTGTCGATAATTTTTATAAGTACAAATTTCTTTTCGAAACTATGGATCGGAAGAACGACATTTATTTTAGAGTCAATATTTCTCCAGTTTTTCTAAAATAAGTTTTACCAGCTCCACTTGTTTCCTTCACTTGCAGAATTTATAACAGAATAATATGATATTGTCGCTATTTCTACTGGTCTGAGGTAAATTGCACTTTTCAATCCAAAGTTTGTTTAATACTCCTTCTTTAGACGTTTCAATCATTTATAATAATGTGTTTTGCACTTTTGCGTCAGACACTCGGTTTCCATGCTGGGCTACCATCTAGCGAATTTTGTGTTAACGGACGTGACGCTAGAGCGATATCATCTCGTTCGGGAAACTATTATGAATGTATTCAGTTTAATTCGCTTATACTTATGGACACACCACTCCAGTTGCTTTCCTTCGTACACACTATGATACCTACAAGAGAAAACTATGGTCTTTGTCGCTATGCATCGAAGCTACAACAAAAGTATTCGCTTCATCAGTGATCCAGTGTATTATCCCCACTTGTGTATGTGGGTGGGTGGGGATTACTGGGTTGTCGACTGTTTCATTCGCACCTACGTACGGTCAACAGTGTGCCGTGAAAAATTATCCTATGTATTACTATAAAACCTCTGTGATTTTGCCAACTGGCTCCGGTCGCTCCAAACAATATGCGACGGCCTCCACGGACGTCTGGTATCAATGGGAGGTGGTCAAATGTCGTGGATCGACGACATGTCCTTAGTTTAGAATCGTAGGCTTCCGCGGCCGGAGTCATTGAATTCTTGGCTGTCCGGGATTAGCCGCGTCATGGTCGATGGAATAGCTCTGAAGAAGGCCACAACAAGATGGCCAAAAGTTCAGCTCCATCAACGTGGTTACTCCCGGACAGCCAAGAATTCAACGACATGTCGTTATTTGTCCATCGTTGCACCACGTGGGCACCCGTGGCAAAAGTGCTCACAACAGCGGGACGACAGCACGCCATCGTATGAGCCGATTCTGATTAGGGATGCGACTACCGATGTTTTAAAGCCGTTGTTTTGTTTTTTACGTTTTGGATCGCCATTGAAAAATTAAGGTTAGAGTACGAAATAATAACTGATGGAACCACTGTCAGTTTGTGCTCAAACCATACGAACGCTGTTCGTACATCATTAAACAGAGGTACTAATCGCGCACTTTTTCTTGATACTCCACAGCGGGGGGTGCGGGGAAGGGGCGGGTTCTGTCTACGTCACGACAGTGCAGGACTGTGAACTTTATTGACAGAAAACTCGGCGTAATAACTCGTCTTGGACTAAATAGCTATGAGAAACAACGGAAGATATTTTTTAAATTCTGAAGAAATAATTAATAGTTATAGAAATAATTGAGTAGCAAGACGGAACATGGTACGCACAGGTCGATAGCAAGAGAGACCGAAAACTAGGAAGTCCGCATTGGAAAGGAAGAAGGTGGGCAGCACGGCAAACTGAGCCATGACGTTCCGAGTGGAACTCATATTTTCTACCGGGCCGTGCTATGTCGGGCTGAGCGAGGACTAGGGAGCTCAAAGATCAGGAGAAAGTGCGAGCACAGTAATTGGGGTAACCTCGAGCGAGAGATTATGCCTCAACGCATGTGGCATAATCTTAGGGACCCCACCCTCCTTCCCCTACCCTTCTGCGGCGAACTGAGGACTGACACTTTTGAGATAACCACAGCCGATGAGTCTAAGTTTATTTTTATTTATTTATTTATTTATTTATTTATTTATTTATTTATTTATTTATTTATTTATTTATTTATTTATTTATTTATTTATTTATTTATTTATTTATTTATTTATTTATTTATTTATTTTTACGTCAAAAACAGTTCAAACTGCTTATGACGTTCTATGGGGAGAAGTGAATTCTGTGCACATTTTCAAAATTCTGTGAGCCCTACACTAAGTCATATACTACTTGAATTTTGAATGAAATAAAACACGCTCCCATGGAATAAAATCTATTTTCAAGGTTAAATAAGCAATAAATTATGGGCTCTTATCCATGATGTCCTTCGTCGTTCCTACCGCAACAACATGAAAACGATAATTTGAATAACTATATTTCTTACTGAATTCTAGAAGACGTGCACAGATAATGAAGTTACATTTATGTCCAGTAGCAAAACAAGGGGCCATCTCAGCATTTGCTCAATGGAACAGGGAAACTGGACGAAAAACCTGATCGAGATGGAGGTCATTGACCCAGAAGCTGCGATACAATACTTGTTACATATTGTTTAGAATTATACAGTCTAATGGTAAATAATATATTAAATATCACAATTAAAATTGTTACTTTCCTTGTGATGCTCAGTACAGTCTCTAATTGTATAGAAACAGTTAGTTGTACTAACTAATAACTAATTGTAACTGTTAACTAATTGTATAGAAAAGTTTAGTTCCTTGTTCGTGTTATACTTTAACCTTCTTTGCAGTTAAACCTTAAGTATAAATTAATAAACATTGCCTAAGTAGAATTTTGTTGTGTACTTATTTAATGTTAGGTGACACTAAACCAGTTTTAAAAAATGAATGATTTTTTGTCGAAATATTATCAATATCAGTGTTTTAAGTTTGAACATAGATGTAGGTAACATGGATGTTTTGTTATCGATGTCGTATCACTACTTCTTATATTGATACCAGCGCCTGATATCAGCGCCAGAACTTAAGGAGTTCTAAGCAGGACGAAACTAATGCCGCCGAGTGTAATGTAATCAAATAAGAAATTGAACTGGAGTTATCAATATGTGAAAATAAACTATAAACTATGAAATTTTTAAAATTATTATTAAGATGTTTTTAATATTATGAGCTGTAATCAAATTTGCGTTATGAAACTACTGAGGGTCCATATTCGTCGGAGAAATTAAGTAGGATCTTAATCTTCTCACGTATTACTCCATAAGTGGCTGGTACCTCTACTATTACACTCTGATAGATCGGTCGATTATTTCAGTTTTGACGCTGCAAACATAACTTCGAGCGTGTGAGGTTGCCATTCACGTTAGTGGCGTGAAAATGGTGAGTTACCTTCCACGTTAAAGACAAAAAGGTCTGTTCCCGGACTTTGGTGGTAAATAATAAATAGCTCATTGTGTTATAACTTCACTGAATGGAAATTGGCCGCTATAGCGTCCTAATCTGAGATTGTATTGCTCCTGACAGTGACGTATTTTCAACTCTCCTTAGCCTGATCAAGTCGGTCAAGGCATATACCCGTGAGATATTTCCTTCCTCATTCTTTATGCACATACTTACATACATATCCTATATGCACATACAATTACATGCACTACACTACTACATATTTCGGAAGACCAACGGGATCGTATATCTTCTGGCAGCTGTGATTGTGTCCCGCTGGTGGGGTAAGAACCTCGCAAGCAGACATGCAGGTTGGCGCCGGATCCCAAGTTCCCGCGGGTAAGAAACACCGACACATAGCCGTATATAATATGCACCACATTTACGGAACTAATAGTCTAGCAGTTGTCGAACTTGGAAAAAATAAATACTCACTCATTCGCTACAGAAAATAACTCCATGGAGCGTTACAGCAGTCCGAGACGGATATTTGCTAGGAATCTAGATTACTAATTTGCAGTGCGCGCAGAAATTCAAAGAAAACTGTGGAGTCTCCGGTGATGTGAGAGGTACCTATGGTTTCGTCACATACCCAGTAAGTCGAGACGAACACAAAGACAATTAAACTACTTCCATTTTCACTGAAAAATAGAAATATTTGATTGTTTTCACCTACTTTCATACAGCGCGTCCCGACTGCATTATCATATTCATTGCGTCAATGCTTACAACATAGCTAATGTTATGCAATAGCAAGATTGCAAGAAAGAGGTACCGGGTACTGCGAGCGGTATCTCAGTGCATTAACTGATGTCACTGCAGCACCTCTGACCGGGAGGTTCTAGGTTCGAGACCTGACGGCGGCTGTCTGGAGAATTCTAGCGACCTGCTGCTCTGATCGGTAGTTTTCTGTGGTTTCTCCGATCAACACCAGGCGAATGCCGGAGCAGTATCCTACCAAACAGGCCACGGACCGCACGCGATATTTCCTTCCTCTTCCTTGTCCTATCCTCTCCCCTTACACATACACCCACACACACACACTTACACGCACAACTCTACCACATACTTCGGGAGACCGGTCAGGGACTTAGAACTTGTCCCGGTTGGGGCGGTGCCCCGCTGGTGAGAGAGTCCTGGTTAGGGGGAAACCCCTCATAGCCGACGGTAGGTCGGCGCCGGATCTCGTCGTCTAGCGGGGGATGATCACTGCCATCTCCAGATAAAACATGCACTACACTTACGGGATGGATGACCAAAGCAGTTGACGTGCCCGGAAACACGAAAAAATCAATCAATCAATCAAAGGAAAAGGCAGCCCACCATTCAATATTTTTTATTTACGTGTGGCGTTGTGGAACGACAAGTTTGTTGATATTCTTTGCTCGTAAAGAACTCGTGAACAGTTTATACACTATTATATAAACTATTTTGCTACAATATTCATGAAGAGCATTTTTGTTAAATTTTTTGATTTATTGCAGTGTTTGACGAGAGTATTTAATTTGTCGTTCTTGAGTAATGTGCGTGCTACTTTTTAGAAAACTATTCTGAGTGGTTTGTTCAGCAGTAATTTTGCTGAAGCAGACCATTATTTTCCATAATATTTGCACCAAAATTATTATACTAAAAGGATTACTTTTTTAATTCAATATAAACACTTAGAAATTCTCTTGCTTTATTTAATATGCATTTCAATGCATATAAAATTAAAATTGGAAGGTAATGTCAATTCCTGCTTTTTTCAATGTTTGAGAAACATTTTTACAATAATTGAGAAAATTTAAGAACGTATACTTGGGACGTGAGGCACAAGATATTTGGCTTCATGTATGCATAACTTGTGTATATAAGGCAGTTTTGAAAAAGAAATCCACCCTTTTCGTATCTTTCGGACAACTGTGCATCGCGACGCGACACAGTATCACATGCAGTTGCCAGCGCGGGGGACGTCCTTTTGGTTCCTTGTATTCTATTTTTTCTCTTTCTTTCTCTCCCTCTGCCGCTATTTCCTCCCTTTTCTTTGCGATTTCGATTTCCGCCTGCTGCAGCTGCCGGCCGCGGATGTGGTGGCCCTTGCGCCCCGCGTTCTTTTACTTTCAAATGTAATTCCGGCCGCCACCGCCGCCGGCGCCGTTGCGGGTCGCGCTCTCGGGATGTTTCGTCGCTGGTGGACGTCATAGCCTTTGGAAGCCACTGCCGCGCGATGCGGAAATGAGGTACGTAATTAGTTGTGGAAATGCAGGTCATGATGTGATTGCTCATACATATTAATTACGAACGCATTATTACAAATGATGTGGAATTCACTCCTTTAAAATTAATTAGTAAGATAATGGGTGAATTAAAAATATATTGAAGCGATTATGCGTAAGCAATAATTATGTTAAATAATTCAAATATCAGCATGTAATTAATGAATGGAATATTAATTCTTGAGTTAAAAAATAAAACTTGCAATATTATACTATATTTACTTAATAAATGATATGATTTGCAATGAAACATGTTGAACGTTCTTGCTTTAGAGAGAAAAAGTTTGAATACCATTTTCAAATTTAATAATTTTTAACTTGCTTACTGCTATAATATAAATTTATTCCGTTCATCAAACGAAATGTAGAGTAATATCTTTCCGCCAAGTCAGTTTCACAATAATTACATTACATTTTTAGAACCTTACTCAATCCACTTATTCAAATCATAATTATTCAGTTTTCTGTGTGATGTTGGGTTCCGCCCCGTCGAATTTAAGCTTGTTTTGAGGGAGAAGGGATAAAAATAGATTCTACTACGGCGTTCCATTTCGAATTGGGAAAGAAAGTGGATGGGGGAGCTGCTCCAGGATTTGCCTGAAAGTGATCCGGAAAACAATGGTATCAATAATCAGGACAGTCAACCTGCGAACTCCATGCCAATTTCGAAACACTTGAGTAGCGTTATATATCCATGTACATTTTAGTGTTCTTTTTTTCAACACATTAATAGTTATTTTTCATTTGTAATCCACACAAGCTCATTAGCATTTTCTCTCTACACCTTCACCAGATGTTGCTTAAAATACATATGCAAATTTGCCATACAACTAATTGTATAGTATGTATATTCAGTTTAATAACTTACTTAATTTGTTTAAAAAATTGAAATAAAAGTATTAAAAAATTAATATCTTGATGACGTATAGAATAAATTTGAGGGACCCTACTGAAATGATGCTTGCCAAGGGTATGGCAATTGTTTTTGGCCAAGAATATAAAAGAAATTATCATTAAGATGACAAAAAAAGAAAGTGACATCGGAAAAATCATTTCTTGTAAAATTTTAATAATAAGGGTAAAACAAACAATTACGAAAGCATTATCACAAATGATGTGAAATTAACACCTTTAAAATTAATTATGTAAGATAAATTAAAAATATACGGAAGTGATTAAGTAAACGCAATAATGTTTAATTATTTATAAATGAAAATATAATTATTTATTTCTTAAATTAATTAAATGTAAAAACTGGGAATATTACATACAGTTAAGTCTTAATGTCATTTTGCTATATTTAACTTGTAGTACCGTTAGTTAAGAAATATAAAATGCATTAGGACTAGTTTCATTTATCAAAAATAAAAGATTCTAAATAACAGAAAGAACATTAATTGGTTCTGGTCTTAAACCTCTCTAATTTACTAAATTTCCTTCACTTTTCTGCTGCAGTAGTTTTCTGTGGGTTGCGCCGGAAGTAAAAATTCGAGTGTTGGAGAGTCGCCAATTCTTCGACTTGGCAGAACCCTCCAACAGACTGCCTCAAGGCAAAACAAACTGAGGGATTCTATTGCAGTAGCTTGACGCTTTCGAGTGTCGCTCTGGTTGATGGGATCTTTTGTATTGTCTTTTTGTCTTTAGCGACATTCCATCTTCAGTTTTGAAATTCAAGCAAATCTGCCTCCTCAAATATTAATGTTGCAATGTTTTTATTCATATTTTATTTAACAATTGCTTTAATATTTTGGAAAATAATGTAATGATCAATATAATATCTAAGCAATTTCATATTTATTTCAAAATTTATAATTAGTCGTTAAAATTTTATTAAACATAAAGTTCGAAATTCAGACTTTTTTAGTTCATTCTTAGTTGCATCAGACATTTTTGTTGCCTATAGGACTGCAAAATCTTAAGACATCCTTCGTATAGTAGTCGAGTAATCTGTGTTCGTCCGTCACTCACGTTTGTGCTATCCTGGTCTACTAATCTAAGTAAATGAGGGATCATGACACGCATCTCGGTCTCCTGGTGATAATTCCACATCTTTCCACATCACTTCATAATTCACTACGTTTGGGTGATTTGAGTAACCTTCGGAGTTGATCTAAGGCACTTTCGATTCCTCTCAAGAAGGCAAATTAGTTCGCATTATTATTAGCCAGATCTCTCTAGAATATGCTAAAACATGTCTTTTTGATAATTTCAATGCATCTTCAATGGTGAAATGCTATTAATTACTACATTGACTTTTAAACTACATAAACTTTTATGTCCCAAGAAGAAACTATAATTTATTTCCAAAATCAGCGAAGTACGTGTAATGAAATTTGCAATTAGTCAAATTAACACATACGTAAATATTTTTAGTTATATTTTAAAGATAAATTGATAAAGTGGATTAATCGATTGCTATTCAATTACGTACCAATTCCTCTTTTTACTTTGAACGTAGCTCTATCAAAATTTTGCTGTAATATTTTACACTTCAGCTAGTTTACCCATTACTTTCAGAAGCATCATCTCCTTCGTGAGAGGAGGTAATTTAGGCAATATAGTGTTATTTTCAACCTTCTGCTCAATAATGCGTAGAAATCGGAGAAAGTTGAAGAGATGAGGTTAGTAGAGGAGAAGATTGGATATCGGGAAGAACGAAACTTTGAGGTAACTTCCAAAGTGAAAATGAACATAAAATTACATTCTAATCGATACCGTTAGTGCGTGCTGTGATTATTCATCGATAAATATATATGTATTCTTAATTTTGTTGTGTGAAAGTTTATCAATGTAGCTTTTCCATAATTTAATTTTCTTTTAAATTTTACTTTAGGCAGCTACATAATATTTAATCCGTTTAAGTAAGGTATTAATATAGAGAACAAAGTTTTATAATTATTCATACGTACTGCGTGATTAAACAATTTGAATATTTTTTGTAGATTCATTAGAAAAGTAGAAAGATTAATCAGAAATTAACTTTAAGGAGAGACACATTCAACTGAATAAATTTAAGTGATGTGAAAATAATTTTTTGAAATTATTCCTTGCTCAAGGACTGTTTCTTATGTAATGATACTCTACGTATTTTAATATTAACAAATTATGTTTTTCCCTTATGTATGTAAATTTGTATTAACAGAATTTAGACTTACTTGTAAAACTTATGTCACTGAAACAAATTATGAAAACTTGAGAGCGGAATCCGTATTGCTGATAAATCTTGCAGAAACAGTTTTGTTAGGACTGGTACTGAATAACATTATCAAGGTGCTTTATGAACTAACATTAACTGGTATGGAATATAATACTTCTTAAAATCTCGTAACGTCGAATAATTGAATCAATTGACTAATGTTGAGTGTGACGATGAGTGTCCTAAGTGTAAAATTTATCTGAAATAGGCACCAAGATTATAAACGGGTGATATTTTTTATCAAGAAACGACACATTAATTTCCTATTTTTTTTAGAAAATCAAACATCGATTAATGACGTACTGTTCGGGTGATGGGTACTTTACACACTAATCTCACTATTTCTTTGAATCTTAATTTCGGTTGATTATTGTGAGCAAACTCAAGTTCTGAATCAAAACACTTCCCCTGCTGCCTGGCGCAAGTATATTAAACTGTAAAAAATTGGTAACATATTATGCCATCAAGCAGATTCAACAAAGAAATCTGCGTTACATGACTCAAAAACGAAGGTTTGATCGGCCTTGCCGATCGAATTTCTTGCGCAATTGAGGACGTTGCCATGGACACACTTTTCTTTGTGAGAAATTGAAATAAATATTTGTGTACTAATCAACGTACTTGAGGCCCAGCCACTCCTTTGTACACTCTAGATAAATTAGCCAATCTTTTTCCACGAATAAAATCAAGATATTCTAAAGACCTACTACATCCTCCTTAATTAGCTGTAAAGCAGGTTACAACATTTCTAAATTAAATATTTATGTTTTTAATTCAAATATTGTAGGTATTTTTCTGAAGGACCCTTCCTGGGTATCCTTAGTTGTTATTGTTTATATTGTAAATATTTGTCTTTTACCATTGTTCATGCATGATTAAATGTAATTACACAAAATTGTATACTTTGTATCATAAAAAACCTTGAAAGGCATAATAATGTCGAACAAGGAAATAAAAACTATTAAAAAACGTGCTTGAGGCAGGATTACGCTAGAGCTTGCCGAGGCAACGTATTCTCATTCCGTTTCTCTCTGGGTGTATATCTCTCCGAAGAGCTATGTCGCTTACTCGGTCGATGGCCTCGGCCAACATCCTTTGAAATCGATGAGACGCGGCGAGCATTTCATGTTAGGACAACGCCTCTCAATCCTCGGTTGTCCAATACTTTCAACATTGACCGCACTCCTCCCCCCCCTCCAGCCTCACTCGTTTGTTTCTTCTCGAGTCGCGAGGACATCAGACTTCGCTAGCGGATTTTGCGCCTCTTGAAATACCGACTTAACTTCTCTGGCCTTTTCCTATTTTCCTCGACGTTCTCGCATAGAGTTATATTTGCTGCCGGCCGATGGGCAAACTAAAATCTGAACGATAAATTCCAAATTCGAACAAAACAATGTTCGTGTTGTTGAGAAAGTCTGCTTTCCACAAGTATTCATTTGTTTTTATTTTATCGGCATCAGCAGTTCTCTTGAATTGGGTTTCCCCAAAGATAGTAACGTTTTCTTCAAAATTGTTTTCAAGAAACGATTTCTTAAAATACTCTTGTATTCTTGATACGTTTTAAATTTTGTTAGACTCCCTTGTTTTCCCTGCTTCAGTACTACGATGTGCTAAAATTAATATTAAGCAAGTCTTTAATATTGAAAATTATTGTATTTTAATAATTTGTTTACTGTGGTCTTACTTGTGTTCACATGTCACTTTCTTCGCAAAATAAGAAACTAAATTACGTAAGGGAAATAAAATAAATATATTTTTGTGGAAACGGACGTAGGTAGCCGTGCCATGCAGTTTCAATCACACGCGTATACTCGGTAAGTAAATGCAATGACTTTTTGATTAGAGGTGTAATGTGAACTCAAGATCCTTATTAATAGAAAACAATGGCCACATACTGCACGTGATCTCCCCTTCCTCACCCTGTCCTCACACTCATGTTTCTTTTCTTGTCAATTTATTGACAGAAAATATCTGCCAATATATTCTCTGTAAATGATCTACAAAATATCACTATCGTCTTAGCTGATTAATTAAACGAAAGAATAAACGTTTATGTACTACCTCGCACAGCCTTGCAGGGGCATTTCAGTCTCCTATGTCAATTAGAGAAGATTGAGTACTGCACATCAACGTGGGAGTTGGGAAAGTTCTTAGTGGACGTCTCGTTCCAACTTAAATCATTTTCAAAATTGGAGCATGTAAGCATTTCTTCTATGTTTAGATCTTCAGAACAAATAAAGTCATTATTTCACAAACATTTCTTGAGTAGTGATAATTATCTTGAGTATTTATTGAGTAATTATAATTACTCCTTCGTTCTCCAGTAGTTGCTTAGAATTTTCTTAAAATATTAACTACAAGGTGAGATTCTTATAAAATGACGTTTCCCACCAGAAAATATGTATTGAAACATCTAAAAACTTAATGTTCTTTAATGTTTTTCAAATTAAAAAAGAACAAATATACAAAAAAATCAGGAGAAAAAAAGGATATTCTCTGAGCCTCCTTTTATTTAATGTAAATTAATGAAACCTAGTTGTTACATAACTTATAATGTTATTTACTTCTCTGTGTATTTTAACGATAAAAATATTGTGTTCGAATTAAACACCTAATTCAATCACATTGGCACAAGATATAAACTTGGAGAAATGGTGATCACGGTTATCACGCGATGTTCGAAAGCATAGAAAATCCACCCAACAGAAAATCTTCAAGTTTCAAGAAAAAGTGAAGATTGGAATTGTTTCAGAAGTGTCTCTTTCTTCTCTGTTTAGCTTCCTGAATTTGAGTTAAGCCACTGACGCTTGTCCCTCAACGGCGAAGGGCCCAGCCTTCTCGGAAGTACTCGCAGCACTTTTCAAGATTACTTGGATCGACAAAAACGCACAAGGCGGTTGACCCAGGCCTCTGTGGCTTTCGGGAAAGGGAAGGATCGAGCAGAAACAACTAGCCCTTGAGCCAAAACCCGTCTTTAAGTGAAGTATAAAAAGCGGGAAATGAACCTGAAGGCCGTCGGCTTGTACAAACAGATCTGGCTTAACCGTAGGATTCTTTTATGAAGACAACGAAAACATGTATATTTCGTATTTTAAAGTTATGCGCCAAATGGTATTTGTTGTCCTCGAATTAAAAATCCAGGAAATCATTCTAGAGAAGTGGTCACTGTGAGAAATAATTTTATAAATCCAAGACTAAAATGTTTCGTTTCTTCCTAATTCTCTTTAGAGCCCCAAGATAACGTTACTTATTTCTCTTCAGATGTTTACTTTTAAGAATTTTGGAATTATGTTCTTGGAAGATAGTCTTGGAAATTGAATGTTCCATTTATACATGTACTGTATCTTTTGTTATAACTGGTATTCTACAAGGACATCACTATTGGATTTGCGTATCCAAACTCATCAAATTCATCCCCTCATTATCCTTCCTTAATTATCCATGTTTTTAACACTTTCTGGTCCTACCAAAATGCTTTGAACCTTCTCTTATAGTCCCCAATCTGCTCCATAATTTTCTCCTTATCTATCCATACATCTCTCCGACAAGTGTTCTCAATGTCTCAGTGTCTTCACCCCATAATTCCACATAACTTATCTTCGGGAAGTTAGTCAACACGTGTTCGCAATCCGTAGTCTATTTCTAGATACAGCCCTCCTACTCCCATCTCCTACACCTACAGCTCCTTTTTCGTAAACAATTATTGCTGATCCTAAATGCCTTTTTGCTTGTATTTTCATTTCTAAGTTAATAATGCAACTGTCTATTCGCAGCGTATAAAAAAGAGTGAGGTTCTGCAGCATATGAGGATAACGTGCACATGATGTCATCGGCAAACAAATATATCTTCATTGGTAGAGGAATTAGATTTTTAATTTCATCTATAGCAACAAGAAAGAGAAAAACACTAAGTACAGACCCTTGAGGGAGGCCACTGAATATTTTATATCTGTCAGATAAGACACCATTAAATTTAACTTTGATTTATCTCTCTTCCATAAAATTAGAAATGAAGATTGTCTGTCCATCTATTCCTAATCTGAGTAGAATGTTGATAATTCTGTCTTTCCATAACATGTCGTAGGCCTTCTCGATGTCCAGACTTACTGCAGCTACATGTTGTTTTGAGATGAATGCGTCACATACATCACTGTGAATGTTGACTAAGTGGTCAGTAGTTAAGCGATTTTATTTCATCTATTTTGTGTTAGAATGAAAAGTAATATATAGTCTGAAAGGATTTTTTGACTGTTGAGGAGAACACTTAAGACTCGTACATTCTATTTAAGAAGAAGGGGTTATAGACTGCATTAAGGATTCAAGAACATTTTGTTGTTAAAGCGTAGACACCTTACATATTTGAAAATCAAGCTGTTTAATGCCATGCTAATTTTCTGTTACACTTCGTTGAATTGTTTCGATAGCAATGTATAATTTGTTTTCTTCTACGTTTCTTCTCTTATTTGTATGAAATGAAATTTCAATTTTTATGTTGACGGTCAATGAAATATTTGCTGACAAAAGGTTATGCACAAGTAATCAGACATTTTTTCTGAGATAAAATGTGCTAACATGAATACGAAGAGTTAATGGTAGTAGTGATGGTGGTGATAATATTGCTTGTCGGGATAGTAGAACTATCTTTATAAAGTTGCTGGTAGAAACGGTGATGTTTTTTGAATTTGTATTTGTGCTGATGAAGGAAGTGGTAGTTGTAGGGGTGGTATTAGTGGTGGTGGTTGTATTGGTGGTAGTGACAGTGGTTTTGACTGTGGTGGTGCCCATGACTAGTACTAGTGTCATTGGTTTGATTGATTGATTTTTCGTGTTTCCGGGCGCGTCAACTGCTCTGGTCATTAGTTCCGTTAGTGTAGTGCATGTTTTTTTTCTCGGGAGATGGCGGTGATCTCCGTCCGCTGGATGGCTAGATCCGGCGCCGACCTACCGTCGGCTAGTGGGGGTTTCCCCCTAAGCAGGACTCTCCCACCAGCGGGGTACCGCCCCAGCCGGGACAAGCTCTAAGCTCCCGACCGGTCTCCCGGAATATGTAGTAGTGTAGTGCATGTTAGTGTAAGTGTGTGTTAAGGGAGAGAATAGGACAAGGAAGAGGAAGGACAGATCGCGCGCGGTCCGTGGCCCGTTTGGTAGGGTACTGCTCCGGCATTCGCCGGGTGTTGATCGGAGAAACCACGGAAAACTACCGATCAGAGCAGCCGGCCGCTAGAATTCTCCTCCAGACAGCGACTGAATTAGACCTAGCTGACAAGCTAGTGTCGAAAATCCTGCCGCCGTGGGGAGTGGGAACCTAGGACCTCCCGGTCAGAGGCGCTGCAGTGACATCACATGATGCACTGAGCTACCGCTCCCGATGTGTCATTGGTGATGGTGCTGCTCAGAGAATTGGTGGGACTGCGGGTGGTGGTACGGGCGTTGGCGGCGATGGTGATGGAGGTGAGGGCCAAGGGCGCCAGCGAAGGTGGGAGGGGGCGGGGCGGGGCTGGGCAGGGCGAGGCCAGCGGGCGGAGCGTGGCGGGGGCGGGACGGGGCCGGGACAGGGCCGGGACGGGGCCGGGACGGGGCCGGGACGGTGGCGGGGCGGGATCGGGGGGGGGGCGGGCGAATAGCGGAGCTGTCGCGCAGAGCGTAGCGGGTGTCGGCCGCAGGGGCGCGCTTGAATGCTGCCCCAAATTGGACTCCTCCGCCCACGAGCGCGCCCGCCCGCCCTCCTCGGCCGGACTCCGACCTCAAGAGGCCGCGCAGACAGCCCCGAGCCTCCCCGCTGTCTAATAAAGAGGTACTACCACTCTCTCCCTTGCGACCTAGCATTAAAGTTTCTTTGTTGGGAGATTTTTGTCGCAGTCTGCTACTCACGAGTGAGTTCAGCATCACATTTTGGTTCAATATTAATTAATTAAATTAGAACCACTAAATAAACGTGGCTGTTGGAAACTAAATAGAGGCCATACTTTCTTTGGCTTGATAACTATTGTTAACATTACATCTGTACGATATTAATTTTTTTTTCCTAGGGCTTGTATCCAGCCGACAGCCGGTTGCCCTTTACGTCCCGAAGGGACGCATATTCGACCATACACTAGACAAACACTTGCGGGCTCCTCTGATCTGGGGTCAGCAGAACGCGAGGCCCTCCGCGACAACACACACACACAAAGTCAAGGGACAAACAGCCATGCCCAAGGCGGGACTCGAACCCACGACTCTTCGGACCGAAGCGCTGAGTCGGTACTCGCTCTTAGCCACCGCGGCCATCCAGGTCGGCACGATATTAATACTACTATTATATCTAAAATGTAACACAGAAATTTGTATATTTTGCGGTTATTATTTCTTCTTTAAGTTTGTACATTTTTAAACAAACTTACTTTTATATGCTTTATCTGTCACAATAAGTAAGGATTATCTCAAGAAACGTACAATTAAATTTAATTTTTAAACATGTTTTCCTAAAAATGTTATTTCAGTTCCTTTTTTAAGATCCATTATTTAGGATAAGGGGTAAGATAAAAATTAATATTATGATATCGAAATGGTTTTAAGCAATTGGTGCATAATGTGATATTTAAAGTACTTTTTCTTTTCTTTAGCCCTTTTAATCTGCTATTAGTTTATTACCTCTTAAAGTGAACCAATTCTAAAAAGGTCATTAATGGAATGTAATAATTCTTGATGGTGCAATGAACGATCTCGTTTCCAACTTTTGTTCTCCAAATTTCTATACTTTATATTTTAGATCTATTTCATTTACTAACAGTCCCAGTTTCTATGATAGTAATGTTTGGCTTCTAAAAGTGAAACGAACGGAAAAAAATTATATAAATCCATTTTCACTAGTGAAAATATTGCCTGTTAATGGAGAAGATAAAATTGGAAAATGTTTAGGGCAGACCATATTTCTCGTCAATCTAATAATCTGATTGTTAGGTATGTTACTATTCTTACGTTTAGCATTTATTTTTACTTAACTTCCAGAAATTTGTACATGTACTCCATGTGACAGCTGACTCGTAGATATTCGTACATTTTTCAAAATAGTTCTCTCGTCTTAGTTCGTCCATCATTCATTCTCTCTCTACCGCCAGTTTCTATCTTTACCATCTTTCCTCACCTCCATTCTCCACTTCTTCCTCCCATCTCACTTTCTCCTAACCATCGACACCTCTTTCCTATCCCTTCATTTCCCCTCTTTCGCCCTTTACTCTCTTCTCACCTATCTTTTCGACTTTCCTTTCTTCTTTCGTCTCGCTTCTCTCTTTTCTCCTCTACTTCTCTTCATTAATTGCCTTTCCTGGTCATCCCTCTTCTCTCTTTACATATCTACACTTCATCTCTCCTATTTCTCATTCTCGCTGTCCCTCTTCTCTGTTTCCCTTTCCTCTCTCTTTTCAAGTTATCTCTCGTTCCCACTTCTCTCTTTTCATGTTATTTCTCTTCCCCCTCCTCTCTCTCTCTCTCTCTCTCTCGCACTTCTCTCTCCACACTATCTCTAACCCTCTCCAATCTTTAAGCCTATCCTCTGCTCTCTTTAACCCTCTCCTCTGCTCTCTCTAACCCCCTCCTCTGCTCTCTCTTTCTAACCCTCTCCTCTGCCCTCTCTAACCCTCTCCTCCGCACTCTCTTACCCTCTCCTCTGCTCTCTCTAACCCTTTCCTCTGCTCTCTCTAACCCCTTCCTCTGCCCTTTCTAACACCTTCCTCTGCCCTCTCTTTACCTCTTCTCTCCTCTCCCTTTCCTCTATGTTTCCCACCTTGTTCCTTTTCCTTTGCTTTCCTTCCGCCCTCCCACTGACGATTCCCGTGCGCTGGCGCTGGCGCTGCGCTCCCCCAGGCGGAAAGGCCGCGTGTCTCCGCCGCGCCGCAATCCCATTTGCCGCGCCGCCCAAATGAAGATCGCGCCCTCGCGCAATTGGGCGCAGAGGCGCATGCAACCGCCGCCGCAAATGAATTGGACCAACAACCGCTCCGTTGTGCAGCGCCGATCGGCTGCGTGGCCCACGCATGGATTTTCTCGTCGTTGGTTTTTTTTTCTCTGAACGCGCGGTAAAGTACTTGTGCGACCTAAAGGTCGTTATGTCACGTTTGACCTTTTACCTTGGAGCGCTAATGAATGATTTGCACCTCCATCTACGTGAATAATTACAGAAAATTGTCTGATTGAAAAACATGGCTCGGCTTATCAGAAAAAAGAAGATTGTAAATGAAGATAAAAGGGAGAAAATGAGACACGAAATTGATTTTTTTTAAACCTTTAAAATGAGTACGTTTGCATCTATTAGCATTTATTACTGGCGACCATGACAAAATATTTACCGAAAACTGTTAATAGTTTCGTACATTAATAAGTTAATAATTTTACAATAATTTGAAAAGTGCAAACGTGTCCACTTTCTAGACTACTCCTTGTCTTTTCAATTTAGTATTTTGTAATTATTTTTCTTGCCTATTCTGTAGATTTAAAATTAATTATTTCATTTAGAGATTTTTAGTATAAAATATAAATATGACAAATGCAGAAAGAGAAGATTTCAGAACTCGTGAACTCACGTGGCCTTCCCCTCTTAGTTTTAATAGCGAAATTCCTTCTATTTTTGTGTACTAGCAAGCTAATTTGCATTACAATAGTGCTTTTTTATCCTTTCTCGGAAGCGATAACCGAGCATCGGTGTCAACAGCTTGGTATTTGGTAACAGAGCATTGATCACAGAAGATCTGTCGCTGCTGCTTGGCCCTTTAATTCGAGTCTTCTTCGTATACTTCAATTTATTTGTAGTGGCACTTAACGTAAGTCAGCTGTCATTCAATCGGGAGCTTGAACGTCACTACAGTGATGTCACTATGGTGACGTTTAGACTTCAGATTGGATGACGGCGTTACAACTGATTAAACGTCAAGTGCCATTATAAATAAATCGAAGTATAGTGCAAGAGAATGTAATAGAGGTTTATGTGAGCTTATCGCTCTCGCCAGTCACAAATCCTTTGCGCTGGATTGCTCGGTGTGGCTCCGCGACTTCTCACATTGGCAAATACGTTCGGTACGTATCTTAGCGGCGTGTTTAAGGACTTTTTCAATGCTTCTATGCGTAATCGTTTTTGTCATGTGTACAAGTATTTGTAAATGTGTGTTAAGTTGAACATCAAACAAATATGAAGATCCTTGAACATAAATGAAGTTAGATATTTACAAAACAGAAACGTGAATTACGAAGATAGAATATTAACAAAAAATTAGGACCACCTAGACCAGACTTGTGAATCAATTAATGGTTTAGTCGTAAAAATAGGTTGATCATTGTTTTATTGTGCCCTCCCTGGTCACGCACTCTCGAATTGTCATTGATTATCCCATTGATCGATTTATTTTTAAGTGCATTTACCTACACTTTATCAATTAAAACAGGACATGCAGAAAAAAAGGCAACACATTCAATTAATTTTTTTATTGTGTAATATAACCGCCTGCTTATTTTGTCAATGAATCAGTTTACAGTATGTTATGATACAATTCCGCGCACATTATTTGATCATTCCATAAAACTTTTAATAAGCGCCAGTAGAAAAGAAAAGAGTTGTTTGAAATGTCCATTTATTGATCAGGTAGGTTAAGTGGAATCCAGTGCCAGCCCAAATGTTCTGGAACTCGCCTCATGCGACCACTGAAAAGGAAAGTTCTGCTCCGATGAATTGGAAATAACGATGGCGACGAGAAACCCGCGGTGAAGCAACGCACACAGCAAGCAACAAATATGACGTCTTGAAAAGCTTCAATAAGAGGAAAAGAAAAATGAAATATATACTTCAATTTCAATCGATAAGAACAGGCACGTTTGGAATGATAAACTTTCGAACCGAAATAACTAACACTAAGTCGATTCCTTTAAATTTAATCGTTTTTGAACAAATAACATTGTATAAATTTACCATTACGATCAAATAAATTTGTTTTGAATTCCAAACTAGCGGAAGGAATTTGGTTTAGAGGAGACGTGAGAGGTGTGCACAAGAAGTACGAAGAATACTGAAGCCCCGAGGATCGAGTTAATGTTTACCCACAAACTTATCACCTCTACATTCCGTACGGCATCTATAAATTCATTGAAAGCCAATGTGAGACCAAGCCGATTTTTACTGTAATTTCGGTGGTCACTTGAATCAATTACGTATTACAAAGACGGTGCTCGACTGCTTAGTTTATAGAAGTCGAGTTTAGAGATGCAGGGGAAAGAGAGAGAAAACGATGCTAAGGTCACACAAACGGTGTCAAAGCCTGAAATAACGGATCTAGCGGAGAAAGGAGCTCTATATAAGCGTTTTGTAGGAAAATGATATCATCAGGATATTTAAAGACTATCAAATCACTCGCATAATTTAAATGATTGATTGATCCTCCCCACTGAAAGGCGAGAACCGGCGCCGACCTTTCTGTCGGGTTGCCGGGATTTCCCAAACCAGGTATCTCCCACCAGTCAGGCACCGCCGAATCGGCCGCGACAGCTCTAAGCTCCCGCTCAGCCTCTCGGAACGTGTGGTAGTATAATGCAGGGTAGTGTATGTGTAAGTAAGGGGTAAAAGTATTACAAGGAAGAGGAAGGAAAGATCGCGCGCGGACCGTGGCTCGTTTGATAGGATACTGCTCCGGAATTCGCCTAGTCTTGGTAGTAGAAACCATGGAAAACAACCGATCAGAGCAGCCGACCACTAGAATTCTCCTCCAGAGCGGCTGAACCCGACATAGCTAGCCCCTGAAATCAAGCAGTTATAACATTTAAACCGTTTCTTTACTCATACAAATTTTTAAATTTCAGATATGAAATACAAAATAAAAATGGAAAAGAAAAGATTTAAAATTAAAAATTTACTCATAAAAAAACAAATATATCAATAAAAAATAACATAATTGTAATGATAATTTGGTAACGATGTTAAATGTAAATCGGATTGAAATTAATAAATGATGTCTATCAAATTAAAAAGTTACCATCTGGAAAATGGAAGGTCATCCGTTCAAACTGGCTGGCCCGTACGAAGAAAGTAATGGACATGAAGACGGAGAAGAGACCGCACCCGCATGTGAACTGAACAAAAAAGAGATCACTTACGCGTGGAGCCCCTTCTCCGTCTCCTTCTTCGTTTCCCCCTCCGTCTCCATTTCAGATGCTTCTTTGAAGAAGATTGTTTATATCCTTAATGAAATTACTCACCAGATTGATATGTACTAAATATACTGATTTACATACAGATATTCTGCAATGTTTATATCACGTTTCTTAAATTAGTTCACTTTATTTCGTTTCACACGGCCCACTCCTCCAGTACAGCTTCATTATCCATTAAACTGGAAACTAAACAGCTGTTCATCTCGATGCACACATTTCACAGCTCAGCCTCAGACTGGGCTGCCGGCCACCGGGTAGCACATTAATACCTGGCAGTCATCGAGCGTGGAAGCTTCCAGAAACTTGCGTCATTCTTCTTCGCAACACGTGAACGTTCCGGAAACCGGGGATAGGGTTCACCTCGCTCTTCAGGCAGATGCTGCTTGCTCCAACATACGATGTAATCTACATTACATTTAAATTAAAGATTGAAGTTGTCATGTACTTCCCTCTTCAAATAATTGTGAGTAAATCATTTAATTCTTTACATTACACTTAGTCCTTGAAAATTTTTCCCATATCATTCAATAAAGTTAACATTCACTTTTCGACTAAATATGCTCATAAATATTGACTCCATAACTGTCCTCGATCTCAATTACTAATTAATTATATAATAAATATTATAATATGAGCAATCGCGCTACACCCAGTATGTAATCGGAAGTTCGTTTAACTCGACGGGCTCGTACGCAGGAAGTAATGAAAACAAAGACGGAGAAGAGACCGCACGTGTATGTGAACTGAACAAAAACGAGTTCACTTACTCGTGGAGCCTCTTCTCCGACTCTTTCTTCGTTTCCCTCTCCGTTTATTCTTCTCCGTCTCCACCTCTTTCTTGTTCTCCGTCTCTAACTCCGATGTTTCTCTTTTACATCTTTACATCTTTTACTCCTTTAACACTAACTACTTACTAGACTGACATATACTAAAATACTTTTTTAAAAACAGATACTCACATATACAGATACTCAATATACTCACTTCTTTTAACAAGAATTACTCACTAGACTGGCATGTACTAATGATACTGATTTACCTACAGATATTCTCTTATGTTTGTATGACATTTCTTCAATTTATGTTCACTTTAATATTTTCACACAGCTTATTTCTTTGGTACTGCTACATTTGCCTTTGCACTGACCACTGCACAGCTGTTCACCCCGATGCACGAATTTCACAGCTCAGCCTCGGACTGGAGCGCCGGCCGCCAGGCCGCGCATTTATAACTGACAAGGGCTGGCGTGGAAGGTTCCAGAAACTTGCATCATCCTTCTCCGCGACCACCGAACGTTCCAGAAACCGGGGTTAGGGTCGGCCAAGCTCTACAGGCAGATGCTGCGGTTTCAATATATAATGCAGTCCACGTCACATGTAAATCACTGCACAGCTCTTCACCCCGATATTCACATTTCACAGCTCAGCCTCGTACTGGGCTGCCGGCCGCCAGGCCGCGCATTTATAACTGGCAGGGGCTGGCGTGGAAGGTTCCAGAAACTTGCATCATCCTTCTCCGCGACCCACGAACGTTCCGAAACCGGGGTTAGGGTCGGCCTAGCTCTACAGGCAGATGCTGCGGTTTCAATATATGATGCAGTCCACGTCACATGTAAATCACTGCACAGCTCTTCACCCCGATGCTCACATTTCACAGCTCAGCCTCGTACTGGGCTGCCGGCCGCCAGGCCGCGCATTTATAACTGGCAGGGGCTGGCGTGGAAGGTTCCAGAAACTTGCATCATCCTTCTCCGCGACCCGCGAACGTTCCGGAAACCGGGGTTAGGGTCGGCCTAGCTCTACAGGCAGATGCTGCGGGTTTCAATATATGATGCAGTCCACGTCACATGTAAATCACTGCACAGCTCTTCACCCCGATGCTCACATTTCACAGCTCAGCCTCGTACTGGGCTGCCGGCCGCCAGGCATTTATAACTGGCAGGGGCTGGCGTGGAAGGTTCCAGAAACTTGCGTCATCCTTCTCCGCGACCCGCGAACGTTCCGGAAACCGGGGTTAGGGTCGGCCTAGCTCTACAGGCCGATGCTGCGGGTTTCAATATATGATGCAGTCCACGTCACATGTAAATCACTGCACAGCTCTTCACCCCGATATTCACATTTCACAGCTCAGCCTCGTACTGGGCTGCCGGCCGCCAGGCCGCGCATTTATAACTGGCAGGGGCTGGCGTGGAAGGTTCCAGAAACTTGCCTCATCCTTCTCCGCGACCCGCGAACGTTCCGGAAACCGGGGTTAGCGTCGGCCTAGCTCTACAGGCAGATGCTGCGGGTTTCAATATATGATGCAGTCCACGTCACATGTAAATCACTGCACAGCTCTTCACCCCGATGCTCACATTTCACAGCTCAGCCTCGTACTGGGCTGCCGGCCGCCAGGCCGCGCATTTATAACTGGCAGGGGCTGGCGTGGAAGGTTCCAGAAACTTGCATCATCCTTCTCCGCGACCCGCGAACGTTCCGGAAACCGGGGTTAGGGTCGGCCTAGCTCTACAGGCAGATGCTGCGGGTTTCAATATATGATGCAGTCCACGTCACATGTAAATCACTGCACAGCTCTTCACCCCGATGCTCACATTTCACAGCTCAGCCTCGGACTGGAGCGCCGGCCGCCAGGCCGCGCATTTATAACTGGCAGGGGCTGGCGTGGAAGGTTCCAGAAACTTGCCTCATCTTTCTCCGCGACCCGCGAACGTTCCGGAAACCGGGGTTAGCGTCGGCCTCGCTCTACAGGCAGATGCTGCGGGTTTCAATATATGATGCAGTCCACGTCACATGTAAATCACTGCACAGCTCTTCACCCCGATGCTCACATTTCACAGCTCAGCCTCGGACTGGAGCGCCGGCCGCCAGGCCGCGCATTTATAACTGGCAGGGGCTGGCGTGGAAGGTTCCAGAAACTTGCGTCATCCTTCTCCGCGACCCGCGAACGTTTCAGAAACCGGGGTTAGGGTCGGCCTAGCTCTACAGGCAGATGCTGCATGTTTCAATATATGATGCAGTCCACGTCACATGTACATCAATGTTTGAATTAGTCATGTTCTTCTCTGTTCAAATGTCTAACTAGTAAGTAAAAGCTTACTAGTTCAAACATTAAACGTTGTAGGTAGATAATACTTTTAGCATATAAATAAAAAAAGTGGATAAATCCACTTTTAATGTAAATCTGCTTATAGAAACAAATACAAAGAAATCTTAAATGCAAATTAATTATAGCAGGAATCACGTTAGACATACACTTGTGTATAATCCGCCCACGTTTTCTTGAGCATTCAATTCATTATATGTATGAAAAGAGAGTATTTTGATGGCAGGATTATTATTTCAAATTGTAGCTCGTTCTTCAATTGAAATAGTTTTTACTATAAAGGAGCAAAGACTTCTTGATTTCAAGATGCCAGCATCGCTTGTTGCTGCCTTGTATTTGTAATTCGAATAATGTCGGTAAAGGATTCCGGAAATCAAGAAAACGTGCACATTTAATAACTGCAAATTTTTTGGTTCCAAGTTTCACCGTCTTTCGGTGAGAACGCTGCTCAGCGCGCGCTGCCGTCGAATATTGTCAATTCTCGAACGTGCCCCGCTCCTCTGCTATCTCGCTTCGTTAGTAGTCAATCGAACGGTATCCTCATTGGGCCGCCATTCCGCTAATGTCACCAATTTGCGCATTCACTCCGCAATCTTGTGGTTACCTTATTAAAATCCAATACAGATACCCAAACGACGGCACTCTAATGAAAATACCGTTATCGAGATCGAATTTCTACGGCAGAGGGAATGGTGGCAGGCCTTTATATGAATCGTGCGAGTGCACGAAACAGAAAATTGCATGAGCCCGCAACTGTTGGTTCCGTTTATTGAGTACACTGCAAAAGAAGATTATCATTCCCTCTACGTAGTAGCTAGTGGTAGTGTTCTAAGAACTTTTTGTATTAGTTGTAATAAGATTTTATTTTAGTACATTATATCAATATACAATTCATCATTATGCAATATGTAGTAAACAATGGACAGATAAGGTTAATATGTGCACTGCCTATGATCGTTGATCGGAAGTAACACGATTTTTAAATATCCAAATTCATGCAACTTTTATCTAAAGCAACAAAATCCAAACATTCATAAGTATTTTCACTAAGTATTTATTTTCTTTTCAATAAAATATGAAGCGTTTAACTGCAAGCATGAAGAGCACAGTCTTGGCATTTCAAAAATATTCGTAATTGCTAATATATTCTCTTGTCCCAAAGTGACGATAAATGCATTTTTTTAAGCTAAAAAATATCGATTGCCCGAGGATTCCAGTCATTGAAAGATTATTCCCCAGAGAATTGTTCTGAAATATATTAGTTCTTTCTTACTTTCATTCTTTCTTTCCACATTATCTTCTATTCTTTTTTAGAAAAACTGCCAATTTCAAGACTGGATTAAATCCAAAAAGAATTTTACTATTTGTAGTTTTAATGATACAATACATCGGATGATTATACAACCATCATAAAATGGATACACAACATCACGTGTGCGTGAGAAGTTGGTTTCTACGTACAAATTAATGTCCATTCTGTAAATGTTGTAGGGATGCGCCCTTAACAGCTAAACTGTTATTTCTTAACAGTTAACGTTTCGTAACTATTACGCAAAATAACAGTTATTTCGTTTATCCTGTTATTGGCTGTTATCGGTTGAAATCCATACAACTGCCATCTGCTGGGCCAAATCTGAAATACTGCAAGCTTTTGTGGCACGATAATAGCTTCATTGCAGCTAATCAATCGTGATTAGCCAGTGTTCAAATTATATATTCATTAATACATAATTCGTCATTATTACATACCATATGCCACAATGTATTTATATTTTAGTGTATACACTACAGTAAGATGTTTTTCTCCTTTAAATTAAATCCGTCCAATATATTTCTCAACTTATTTCTGTCCCACTACTGCTTATGTGAGATCAATTAATATTTCCCTACGTCTGATAAAATAAAATGAGTTACGGCCGAATAACTCGCATTATAATATTTGATATTCAAGAGTCATTACCAGTTTAGCTATAGGTAAGCAAAAACACACGTTTCTCCTAATTAGTTTTGGCACTCGTCATTTCACTATGCACATGTAGCATTTTTGAAAGAATATTTGCAATGTAACCCGAATCACTTCTATTTTAGTAATATTCTACACACATTTGCTACACAGTATATGAATTACTTTTCTTCCTTGGCAGTTCATTCAGTCTCGTTCATATCAGCTGCTTCTCTGTCCAAACATGTTTGGGGAAGTAGTGCAAGCAAGCGCTGTAAGGTAACTGCACAAGCTTTACGGTGCTACCAACCTTACTCGTTTTGTGTGGTTTAGCAGTCGTCACAACTGATTTAACTCTTAGCAGTCGGCCATGTTAGGTTGCTGGCCACGAACCTGTTATTTTTCAACGGTTATTAATAACAGCAATTACGAGTCAACTGTTATTGTGGTAACAATTATTGAAGAAAAGCTGTTAAGACCATCTCTAAAATGTTGGCCATTGCTAACGTTTTTCGTTGTTGTGTTTGCAATCAGCAATACATTTTGCTACTGTTCAAAAGAGCTCATACTTACGAATACGTTACAAAATCTAGAAGGATTTTCAGGAAAACGCCGAGAAGAAATGATACCACGCAAATAAAATTAAAGAATTATCAAAGGAAATAATAAGGCCAGGAGAAAGTAAATAAAAAACAATTGTAAGCGTTGTCCAATGACGCAAATGTTCAAAATGATGATGATGATTGACTACGACGACGAAGAAGAAAAAGAAGAAGAAGAGGAGAAGTTCTAAGATGAAAAAGTTTAAGCCATAGATCTGTTCAAGAAACTTCCCCTCCCAGCTAATAGTTTCCTAAAAACAATTAATAAAATACATTGAAAATATTTTGTGACTATAAATATTAGTATCTCTTGAGTTATTCATTATAATTATGATTTATTTAATCGGTAGTTCTGTGTTGAATTTAATTTTGGACTGGAAACATCGCGACAAATGTCATTTCCATACTCTAAAAACAATTCAATCTGGTGACTTCCTCGTGACGTCAAGGACAATACTTCTAAGTAATAGACTTTGTGGAAGGTTCAAAGAAATATCTGAAAACATTTAAATCGTCTCCACGATTTTGTGTCTTCAATCTTCTTTATAGGCCTCTCCTTTCTTAGTGAAGCTTTCTATAAGATGAATCGCACCGTGCTAATTGTGCTGAAGCGAAGTGGCACACAGCAACACTAAACCCAAACTGTTCATTAAAATTTCGTTGTTGTTTAATGGTTATTGGACTGATTTTTTCGTACAAAATGAAAGAACATTGTTAAGTCCCTGCGGAAATTCTCTCAAAAGCTAACAAAACTACGGACAGCGGTTTTCAGTAAAATTTCGAAAAATATATGAAAATGTTTATGGTATATTTCAGAGTTATATAACAGTGAGAAGAACAGTGTAAATTGCGTTCGTGAAACGCTACTTTTAAGTTATTTACTTCTATTGCCAAAAAGTGTTTAGAATATATTTAAACAACAAAAAATTACATTTCGAGGATGTTAGCCGATGTGCCTTATACATCTTATTACTATGGGTGGTATTTGATTTCATCGTAAATTTAATAAAAAGAATTCATAAAAATGTTGTATGTGTTGTGTTGGTATTAGAGCGAGCCATAAAGTATTCAAAAGACCCGAGGGCATAAAGAATCAGAAAGGCCCGCAAGGGTATTAGCAATACCGTTATGTGCTTTGTTTGAGGTTCGTAAACACACAGAAATGAACTAGTAAACCATAAAATAAATAATATCCCGCGAAATGTACTCACCCTGCGCGAGCACCTCCTCCTGGCTGACGTTGCGGAAGTCGCCGTGCAGCAGGAAGCCGTGCGCGCCGCGGGCGGCCGGGCTCCCGGCGCAGTTGTCCTCCCACAGCTGCTCGGGCGTGCGGTTGTGCACCGCCATCTCCTCCGACGCCCCTTCCTGCGTACACACACACACGCCCACTCATTAAGACACCAGCAGCTAGGGTTGCCAACAATGTTCATGTAAAAGGGAGAACTCTCGATAAGCAAACAACAAAACAAAAAAAAACGCTTTAACCCATTTCGTTTTATAAATATTTCATTAAGAATAACATCGGCTCTTTTTCTTCCTTCTCTCCTTTGTGATTCAAGTGTAAAGATTCGTTCACAAAATGCGAATAAAGATGGTCTGAGCGTCTCTTTTTTATTTTAGTCGCTAGACAGAGACACTATCATACATGCGTGTGTCTTATGCGTGTCTCAGCGTATATTCATGTTTCTATTCTAAATTAAACGTTAAACGATACAGCGTAGCAAATGTCAGTCATATGAGAATATAAATGACAACAAATGTTAAAAATGTGCTCAAAGGAGGACATTTGACATGCAATGAAGGACGAGAGGACAATTGACAATGGAGGACTGTCCTTCCAAATGGAGAAAGATTGGCAACCCTACCAGCAGCTGACATTCCCGAACGTGTCCGACATATTTACGTATTTAATACATTCAGTTCTTCAAAATGTCAGTGGGCCATTTTGTACCTACTACGTAACTGTTGATTCTAATTATTTTATCAAAAGATTAAATTTGATTGTTGGCGAGGTTGAGTTATCACTCATAATATGTGAAATATGTTTAATAGAAATCAAAATTAGTTTACCCTAAAATAAGGATACAGAGTGTTAAAATGGATCCTTGTAAAGTGAAGAGAATGAATTTCAAAACTTGTAACACAAGGAACTAAATAGACAGCCAGAATTATGTATATTTTTAAATTAAGTTAAAAATTACCTTAATTACCTGCATATACGAACAACTATATTCTCAACGTTTATAATCATATTCTTATATTAATAAACGTATGTAGGTATAAAGTGTTAGAAAAACATTAGTGGGTGGAAAAAGTTCCCAGTCAGTAAAACTTGAAAAATATGTAGCTTAGGAATCGAAGTGTTAATATGTTTTGCTAGGTATAATCTGTGTTGGTAGATATAATCGTATCGGTAAGTTAGGTTTCTGTATGAAAAGACAAACTTTGTTTTGGAGAAATAAAATTTTACCTGAAAATTCTTATTGCAAAGTTCTATTTAGGAAGAATATTCAGGTGCGTGTGATATGTTGAGAAATATTTCACTATTCTATTCTCAATTAATAACCTTAAATGCAACTTCATGATGCGATACTTAATATTTAAATACACTTTGTAGGTGCTAATGCGATAAAGACTTTGCCAGTTATTGATTTAATTTTCCTTTCCTTAAAAAGTTTTCCTTTCACTAAAAAAACTAAATAACAAGACGTTAGATTTTTGAGTTTTTCTGCCAAAAATTCGCCGTTTTTCAGCGCCCGATTTCTTAACTTTCTCTTCTTCACTCTTCAAGGCGTTAAGGTAAAAATAGGCTAGAGCAGTGTACAGTACTCAAAGGAGTCCTGTTTTTTTAATAAAACAGAAATCAGTCAACTAAATATATTGTTTGCTCATTGAATTGTTACTTATTAGTGCTTTAGGTAAAGACCTGACTTTGAAATTCTAAATATGACATATTTGCAAAATTGCAATTACATACAATTTTGGTTCTCAAACATGAATTCGCAAGAATAGCAAAAAAGTTAGAACAAAAGTACTAGATGCAGTACGTGAACTTTTTGGGGAGACGTGTTCTCCCCGCGACACTTTTAGCCTCAGACTTTGCACGTCACTAAACGCGTGCAGACAGAATCATGCGCAAGAATCTGCCACCATGCTAAACAATGGCACCATTCAACAGTGATTTACTTTGATGGAAATGTTTATGTGAGCGTTAGACGTTAACTCGAAAGTCTGCGTTTTTCAACATTTCATCCTCATTTAACACGATTCGAAGAAAATACTATTTCAATGAACAAGGTTACCCAAAAGACGACTTGAAATGGATTTTTTAAATTAACAACCAATCTTAATTTCAAAAATACCTCTATTTCATTAGTAATCACACAAATAATGCTAAAATATATTCTCAAGTCGACACTGGAGCCCAAGGACTTACTACTGATTGCTATAGTACTCAAATGAATTTCCAGTGATGAAGATCACTTCCGCTATTTTTTGAGTTTCTGAAGTTAAAAGATCCTGATTATAACAGGGTAATACGGATTAGAGACAATCATCACCATGAACATCGCGCACTCCAATCTTATTCATCACACACCTACAAATCAACATTAACCTTCGGGCGATGTGCAGATCCTGTTTCTCGGCAAGGCCCATTCCTACGGTGTGAAAAGAATCCGGAAGTGCAAATGCCAACCCAAAGCCCATCCTGAACAGTTACGCCATCGGAGAGTGAGAGAGAGAGGAGCATAGTAAGGAATTCCTTCTGTAAGGTGTACCACAATGAGTCATAATTGCGAGCAGTACTCTAACGAACGGGCCAAGAACTGTGTGATAGTGAGAGCGTAGGCTTCCGCGGTCGGAATTTGAACTTACTTGGCTATCCGGGAGACGCCGCGTCCAGGGCACAGGTGCCGACGTTTCGGTCGCCATTCTGCGACCTTCATCAGGGCGTAGTATTGCGCGAAGATGGACAAATCAATTAATCAATCCATCTTCGCGCAATACTACGCCCTGATGAAGGTCGCAGAATGGCGACCGAAACGTCGGCACCTGTGCCCTGGACGCGGCGTCTCCCGGATAGTCAAGTAAGTTCAACTGCGTGATATCTTTCGTTCCAAGTCATTGTTGTATCTTCTCCCTTAACATACACTTACACACACTACACTATTATACATGATGAGCCAGGATCTCAGGGCCTGTCCAGGGCGGCGCGGCGCACCGCTGGGGAAAATGTTTGGAGAGGGAAATCTCCCGCAAATCGATGTGTAGGTCGGCGCCGGCAGCACCCATCGGGGATCGACACTCGCTTTCCAGCTAGGTCGAACTTAGTCGCTGTCTGGAGGAGAATTCTAGCGGCCGGCTGCTCTGATCGGTAGTTTTCCGTGGTTTCTCCGATCAACACCAGGCGAATGTTGGAGCAGTGCCCTACCAAACGGGCCATGGACCCCGCGCGATCTTTCCTTCCTCTTCCTTGTCCTATCCTCTCCCCTTACACACACACTTGCACTAACATGCACTTCACTACCACATATTCCGGGAGACCGGTCGGGATCTTAGAGCTCGTCCCGGTTGGGGCGGTGTCCCGCTGGTGGGAGAGTCCTGGTTAGGGGGAAACCCCCACTAGCCGACGGTAGTTCGGCGCCGGATCTCGCCATCCAGCGGGGAAGATCCCCGCTATCTCCCGAGAAAAAACATGAACAACACTCACGGGACTAATGACCAAAGCAGTTGACGCGCACGAAAACACGAAAAAAAAAAAATCAATCAATCCATCGGGGAAGTATTATACGCGCACGTTTTCTCGAGCCTCGGAATATCTATCCCCACCCCTTTACCAACATTAGTTCAATTAGAAATAAATGACAGAAACAAGCGTTGTTGGAAAAATCTGATTACCAGAAACGTTCGCTCCCGTGTAATAGAAACTATTTTACATCGCAAACCCAGATTCAGTTTTGATGTAATATTTCTGTCGTCAAAATAAATAAACCCCCCACTCCTCTTGCATCTGGCGAAGAGAGGGCTCAAGAAAACGTGCGCGGATAATACACAGCCACCTCTCAGGATAGAACATTCACTATACTAAAATAATTAATGAGCGTAGCAGTTGACCAGCGCGGACCTATCAATCAATGTGGCGTAATGGCGAGCGCAAACGCCCTTCTTGGTTCAAATGTAGAATTTATGATGGACAATACGATTCCCGTGGGGTTTAGTGGTGGTTCTACATTATCTCCTGCCTTTCATTCCACCATTTTTGACATCATTATAACCATCATATACTCATTGGATCAACCCTCATGGGCCTGAATGCTCACAGCAGTTGAAGAACCTCTAAACCGCAATAAATCTATAAATCTTGATGGGCCACGAGAAGAAGAAATGTTCACGGGTTGGGACTGAAGAGGACTGAGCGGTTTGCGAACCGAGGACCTCCCTCTTCCCGCTGCCGTCGCGTCGCCCGCACAGTCGTTGTCCTGTTTACCGGGGGCGCTTGATAGCCCATAAAGGCGGCGCCGGGGGATATTCCGGGCACCCTAAAGCGGAGCGCGACCGACGCCCAATTTAGCAGCCGCCCTCGCCCTCGCGCCCTCTCTTCGTCGCCCCGCCAGCCACGCCCCCTCATCCCAGCCACCTGCTCTCTTCGTCGGCCCGGCCCGCCACCTCCGGTCGCCCACGCCCCGAGCCGCCCCATCCCGTCGCATCGTGCTTCGCTTTACCACACCTCATTCCGTCGCATCCCGCAGCGGCCCACCACGCTCCGCCACGCCCCACCCCACCCAGCCGTGTAGCGCCGCATCTTGCCACACCTCCTTGCCCCACCACGCCACGCTCAGCTACGCCTTACCAAGCCTCGCTCGCCCCCGACGCCACGACAGGCCCTATCTCGCTCCTCCCCAGATGCTGGAATGACCATCGAAGACCATCACCGATGAGATGATAATGGGGCCTGCGGCGGTGATTGTGGCAGCTGTGGCAATGCTGGTGGTTGTGGCGCCGGGTGAAAAAATGCCGGTGGTAGTGGCAGTGGTGGCGGTGACGGTGATGGTGACAGGGCTGTGGTGGCGACGCCGCCGACAGTAGAAATGCCGATGCCGATGGCTGCAAGAACAACGGCAGCAATAGCACCGGCAATGGTGATGGCGGGAGCGGTGGTGGTGGCGGCGGTGCCTGTGATGTAGATGGCGGCCGCTGCAGGGGTGGTGGCAACGCTGACACCCGCGGTGGAGGGGACGGGAACGGTGGCGGCCATCTTCCTACACTTGACCCTCCTCGTCCCAGCTACCTTCCGAATTGCTCGTCCGATAGCTATTGTCTCAGAAGCTGATGGCCACTTTCCTCTGAACCCCTGATTCCCTTTCTTGACGCTTACCCCAAAAGGGCTTAAATCGCAAAAAATCTTATCGAGTAACCTGCGTTCATCCGCCTGTTCGTCTTTCACGGTTAGACCACCTCGGAGCCACCAATCGAGACAAATGAGGTGTCATTTGACATGTCGCGTCACAGTATCCTGGTGGGGAACTCGTCTGTTTGTTTTAATACATTGAGTAGATGCTGAGATGTTTTTCTAAAAACGTGTTTTTGATTCTTTTAGGCAACTAAAACGTGTTTTGAGTGTTGCGTTTTGAGACTTATGGCGCCTTCAAACGTAATAAATAGCTCGCACCTCGACAAGAGAAATCGATTTGAACAATCGGTTTACTCTAAGGTATTCTGGAAAAATTCTTAAAAAACAGTTGTTTCTGTGGTTTCGAAATGTGGAGAATTGCGTGTGCCACATGTCATTGAATTGTAGAAATATGTTGTAAGGGAGACAAGTAAGAGAGACTTTTTTACTGTATGAATAAAATGATATTCATTATAAAAAAGACGAGTAAATTGTATGATTTAAATAAATATAATAAATAAGATGTTATAGTGCTGAAATAGGTATTAATTTATAAATTCATCAAAGCTTGCCAGGTACCAAAAGGATGCAAAAGAATACCGAAAAGAAGCAGCCAGGCTACTATAAGATGTTTAAAATTTATTTATATTAAATTTTATTATAAACCTGCAAAGCACAAATAAAACTGTTGAACACGAAAATTCCCGCCGGAAGCGCAACGCTAAGCTAATTTGGTAATATCTTGAGTCAAACGATGTTTGCTTTATTCATTTTCAATATTATGAATGAATGGATGGATGGTTGCCTTATTTTGCGGGGCGAGACTCAGACCATGAGGCCTGTTCTTCCGTCTGACCTCGCAAATTTCGTTACGCTCCTTTCACCAACTAGGGGAGAAAGAAGGTATTACTTGGGCGACGAAACAAGCAATTTGAATTTAGCTCAGAGGCTTCATTTAGGCTTGCAGTAAATCGACTAACATGGGACAGCCGGATTATTTACCCTCCTAAGGAACGCGTACGAAGAATTTTTTCACCTTCGGCTTCGCCTTTCGGCTTCGATCGGGTTTGAACCCGCAAACTTGGTTATAACATCCGATACGCTAACCATTACTCCATCGCCGCTGCAATATCAGGAATCTTCGATATTATTGATGAGTGAATTGAGGTGACTTGATTTTACAGCACATTCCATGTTCTTCGCACTGTTCTTATTCCAAGGCTTTAGCTTCTTATAAGCTGATAGCCAGTTGCCGTCTCCAATATCCGGAAAGCTTTCGAATGCCGAGCTCTCTTTGAATAGTCGTTGATCCTCGTGCAACACGTAGTACGTTCTAGAACTTGTTAGGTTTAATAAGCAAGTTTTCTAGATATTCAGGATCACTTCTTAAAACCCACTCGAGTTGCTTAAAAAATTCTACAGTTTTTATCATCTTCCATATAGTGACAAAAAGTTTGTAAAAGCTGTTAAAAACTAGCACTGTTATTACAATAACTTTGAAGAATATTAGCCAGATCAAAAGACCACCATTAGTTCACGCAATGCGGTATTCAACTACACTGTGTGCTGTTCACGTGGGCGCTGTTCACTTAGGCGTATTACTCCCTGTTACACTGCGGAACCTTCTCAGAGTACTCGGCCGGGAACATCGAAGAGAACCATGGACTTCCAAACTCCATTAGACGGCGAATTGCTTCAAGTAGCAGCAGGGACTTTACAGTCTTCCGTGTGCCATTGTAGTACTGTAAAGCGCAGAAGTAGCACTTTGCACACCGAGAGAATCGGATTGTTCTGCGAATCAACTTGTTTTAAAGCCAGAAAGTGTGTTTGGCTTTCTATATCCTGTTTTAACAAAATACAGTATGTTTCATTTAATTACTTTCTATAAATAAATAACACAACGTAATAATTACTCTTTAATTATAATTTGTACGAATTATAATATACAAATGGAGATTTACTAGTGTTTGTATTTTTATCTTGTAAATAGTGCGTTTCATTTTATAAGCACTCCGTGCGAAGGGGAAAATGTTTATGCTGAATTGTCATTATTTAAAATAACCTTTGTTTCACAAGTGCACGGGAATGATTTTTTAACTTTTACGAACGTTAAAATCCCCGTTAAAAATGAATTTTTAGTCTTTTAAACCTATGTGGCAGGGGCCGAACATCCAGTGGTTAAAGGCTTCAGTTTTGTCAGGCAGTCCTTTTGTCTCTGTCTCGAGCAATAGGCAGCAATAACGATTTCCGTCGCACGATGATCCTTTGTCTCGGAAGAATCCTGCTTAAGGAATAATTCCATCAAAAGTGGTTCTTCTGAAATTTTGTCCAATTGACAAGAGCCAATTTACTTCTCAAATAGGCTGATTTAATGATCCTTCGTAATAAGAAGCAATAAGGTCAATGAAGCAAATATTAGATTCTATTGGAAATAGTATGGAGCGAGTGAGCAATGAATATGATCTGCTGAATTCATACCGTTGAAATTAATTTATGAGGGAAATTTAGAAGTTTATGGCTTTTCTGTTTACTTAGGCTTTACACTTTTCATCCATTACGTGTGAGTCAGCATTTATTAATTTCGGACACGTCAATACCTTAAGTTAATAAGCCTGTATGTTTGATGCATGTTATATCCCGGATTGTGGCAGTGTTCCTGCCACACTGGAACGTGAAATATGACGCCAACTTGTACGTCATCTTGCAGGATTTTCCCCTTTAGGTACCTCTTCCAGCGAGACAACATTCAACACATGCTCTAAGTTCCCGACTGTTCTTCTGACGTACCTAGCAATGCAATATAAGTAAAAATGAATGTGAGTGTAAAGAGGAGAGGCAAAGATAACTATCAGAGAAGAAAGATTGTGCTTGATCAGTTGCCTGTGTGTTAAGGTTCTGGTGTCATTCCCCAGGTATTAATTGGAGAAACCACGGAAAACTCCCGATCTAGGCAGCATTCCGCTTCAATTCTCCTCCAGATCCCGCTGCAGGTAGTGTCAAAATACACAACCATTGACTCTAACCCGAACTCGAAAATTCTCTCGGAACACGATTCTATTGAGGCAGTTGTGTTACCGCTGAACGGTTGTAGCCATTTACCCTTTCTGATGCTTGATTTTGTATTTTACCTTCAGATATTTATGCTTTCAGTTTTATTGCGTTCACAGCGCCGTGTCTTTATTTTAGACTTTCAATCATTTGAGTCAGTGCCCTAACAGCCAAATGATCTTGCCTTTAGTGTCTTCTAGGCAGGTATCTTATCTCGAGCTCTGGCAGCGCGTGGCACCGGACGGTCCTTTATCTCGCGAGAATCCAGTAATACAATAAAATCATATAGTAATTCTATCAAAAGAGGTCCTTCCGTTGTAACTTTCAATTGATACAAATTGTTTGTTAGACATGGCGTATACTGTTTTAAATTATCCATAATTCCTCATAAAATACAGCAAAAAGGGACATATTGCAATTGCTTGATTTTATCCCAATTAACATTGATTGAATGATGTATAAAATGCATCGACTGAATTGATACTTCTTAAATTAATCTAACGTATTTACCGGCTGTGTTGATTCAACAATATAAACTAATGTCACTGCAATGCCTCTGACCGGGAGGACCTAGGGTGCGAGTACCAACGGGAGCAGGATTTTCGACAGTAACTACATCGAATTCCGCCGCTATCTGAAGGAGAATTCTAGCAGCCGGTTGCTTGACCGGCATTTTTCCGTGGTTTCTCCAATTATTTCAATACCAAGCGAATGCAGGACCAGTCTCTAACAAACGAGCTACGGATCGCGCATGATCTTTACTTCCTCTGCCTTGTGTTACCCCTCACTCCTTACACACATTTGCATGCAGTGCACTCCCACACATATATCGGAAGACCAGTCAGGAGCTTAGAGTTCGTTGCGGGTGGGGCGGTGCCCCACTGGGAGAGGTACCTGGATGGGAAAACTCCACAAGCCGACGTCTAAGTTGGCGGTAGGATCTCGACACGTCCCGTGATAAAAAATCATGCACTACTCTTTCGGGACTAATGACCATTTTCGATGACGCGTCCGAATACAGGAAATGACCAATCTAACGAAACGTAGATGTTTTCGTCATTTTCCCGTTTAACTTTATGCGTTTTATGTTAGTCTCTTTACAATATTTGCGTTTACCTTTTAGCTAATAGCTTTTACCTTTTAGCTAATAAATGTAACTTCATTTTCTGTGCACGCCTTCTAGAATTCAGTGGGAAATACAATTATTCAAATTATCGTTTCCATGTTGTCGTGGCAGGAAGTATTATTCCGAAGGACAACATGGATAAGAGCCAAAATTTATTGCTTATTTATCCTTGAAAATATATTTTATTACATGGGAGGTGTTTTTTTTTTAATTTAAGTAGTATATGACTTAGTGTAGGGATCACAGAATTTTGAAAATGTGCACACAAATTCACTTTTCCCCATAGCACGTCATACGCAGTTTGAACTGTTTTTTGACGTAAAATAAATAAATTTAAAAAAAAGCTTTTACGGTATTTTATTTTTCTTCTTTCCACTTTCAGCGCGTCAGTGATACTACTTTGCCTTTCATCTGTATGTGAGAGAGCCCTACAGCCAGGTGGTCAAGGCGTCATTCACGAGTAGGCGCGTCCTCTCTGGAAAATCTGCGCTAGCCTTCGTGTAGGTCAGCGCCCCATCTATGGGAGGGGCGCCACCTTCCGTGATTAAAAACAAGCACTACTAATACGGGACTAATGACTATACCCGTTGACGCGGCAGAATACATAAAATAATCAATCTAAAGAAACTTAGATGTTTTCGTCTTTTTTCCGTTTAACTTTATGCTTTTGTGTCAGTCATTTTACGATATTTACGTTCATTATTAGTCCATTCACATCCCTTAGTAGGGCAAAGGCCTCTTGTATTGGAAGGTTGTAAATAAGCTAGCACTTCACTTACCAGTTATCACTTCACTGTCAGTTATCGCGTCACTTATCATCACGTCACTATCACTTCACTTATCGTTGTGTTCTTTATTTTTGTGTCACTGTTCCTTTTTATTTGTTTAATATTTTTCTCTATGGACTTCTTCGAGTGTGTCGATGACTTCACTCCATTTTATGCGGTCTCCTGCTGTTCTGGTCCATAGTCTTCCTTGTCTTCTTACTATGTCGTCTGATCACCGTGTTCTCTATCTTTCGATATTTATCTTGCCAGTCCTTGAGTCCCATATTGTAATTTTGTAGGTCCATCTGTTTGTGCTTATCCTCAATACATGTCCTGCCCATTTCCATTTTAAAAGACGTGTGATTTGACCTACGTCGTTTTGACCTGATCTTTATCTAATACCAGCATTCCTTACTTTGTTCTTTAGACTTGTACGTAATATTTTCCTTTCTATCTTTCTTTGACATATTTTTATCCCATTTTTCTCCTTCTCCATTAGTGACCATGACTGTGAATCGTATAATAATGCTTGTAGGACACAGGTGTTCATAATGCCTCTCTATATTTATTTATTTTTTGTGTTTATCTTCATTTTATTTATCTTCCTTCCCTTCACTTTTCATCGCATTATCAAAATTCCTTACCCCTCATCCGTATGTGAGAGCAGGTCACTCACGGGCAGGCGCCTCGTCTCGGGGAAATCCCTCTAGCCTTACTTGTAGGTCAACGGTAGGATCTCCCCATTTAACGGGGGAGGGGACATCCCCACTTTCCATGATAAATAACAAGCACACCTCTTACGGGACTAATGAATATCCGTTGACGCGCCCGGATACATAAAATAATCAATCCAAAGAAACTGCGATGTTCTCGTCTTTTTTTGTTTGTTTAAATTTATGCTTTTCTGTCAGTTATTTTACGATGTTTGCATTTACCTGTATTTTATTCATCTTCCTTCCTTCCCCTTTTCAGTGCATTAGCAATATCCCTCGCCCCTCATCCGTATGTGAGAGCAGGTGGTCAGGGCAGGCGCCTCGTCTCAGCCTGAGGGGCGCTTGGCGGCAGCGATTCCAGGCGCGCGAGGGCCATCCATCTCGCGAGGCCATTGCGATGCCCGCGGTGTTTCGCCGATTCCCCGGCCGCCGCGCTGCCGCCGCCCGCGCGTGACGCCTCTCCAGGCGCCTTCCGCCAATCAACGTTCTCCCCCTTTTCTGCGCTTTCCTTGATTGCCGACTGGCATCACGGGGTGTGACTTGTTTAATACGGCTGCGGGATAATGAAATGCAAGGCTGTTGAGTTGGTAGGTTGGTTGGTTGATTAGCGATTCCGGGCGCGTCGACAGCTTAAGTCATTAGTCCCGTAATTGTAGTGCATGTTTTTTCCTCGAGAGACGGCGGGGATATTCTTCCGCTGGATGGCGAGATCCGGCGCCAACCTACTGTCGGCTAGTGGGGTTTTTCCTAACCAGGATTCTCCCACCAGCGGAGCACCGCCCCAGCCGGGACAAGCTCTAAGCTCTGGACCGGTCTCCCGAAATATCTGGTAGAGTAGTGCATGCAAAGATGTTCGGGAGAGTAAGTGCTTGTCGGTTGACGGTGACTTCCACCTCTCATTCGTAATGTGGATTCTGCTCGTGAGCTATTCCGGATGCGAGTTATTAACCGGTTAGTTCCTCTCGATCAATTGCTTCATTTGAGTCTAATTTCTTTGCTCCCAGCGTAAGTTATTTTTTGTTAAATTATGTTATTCGAATATTACGAAATGCAATTCACCTCAGTTCAAATGTCTAAACGGGATAATATATTAATAACTTTCTTTCAAATTATAGCTACTGAAATAAAAAATCATAAAGAGAAATAATATAGGTATTTCTTAAGTTTGAGTTGCAAAAATAATGTCTTCTTTTACTACGGCATTTTTCTTCAATTTATTCATTTGCAAAAAATAATCGCATAAAACATTTAATCGGGTAAAGATGCTGATGGTGGCGGATTGTCACCACTAGATGAAAACTATTCAGATGATGCTTCTTACTCGATGAAAATTCTAGAAGACAATTTTTCAAATCGGTGGTTCCCGTGGCTTCATCCGATCGATTGCAGGAGGAAACTGAAAGCGCGACTTAAAAAATTATTTTATGGTCTGCGCGCAATCCTTTGTAGTCCATGCTCTCCGCAAATATCAGGTCAAGATTCGAATAAAGCTTTAGGGCCGTGGGAAAAAGATGTGAACAATTATTACGTACAAGCAGGCATCCTCATTTTGACCTCATTTTAAATCCACGTTTGACACCGGATACATTCACTGTTCGTGCTAGTTTTCTTGACGCTTGAGTTCTCTAATCCTGAACCAGTACGACTCAGCACGGACAAGCCAAAAGCCCGATCTCAGTCGGAATAACACGGCCAGTTGGTGAGGGCTGTCTATCATTACCTTCGAATTAATGAAAATTCATTTTTCCGGTGTGCCGGTCCTCTGATCCTTGGTGTGCTGTTTTAGTGTTTTCTTAGCTATTTAATATGACAGTATTGTGATTGTTTCTGGATTTTACGATTTATATTTTTTTCATATTTAATATTATTTGAAAACTAATGGTAACACTTTAGTAAGCAAATACTTTATAATTTTAAGTTATATTGTTTGATTTTCGCAAGTAATGACTCAAGTATTACTAGGATAGGAGATGCAATATTATAATATTATGTAACCGTTTCCAAAATGTAAGGGTGAACCGTTAAAGTAGCACACGTTTAATGAAATTTTGAAATTTAAAAAAACGTATACTAGCAATAGGAATCTACGTTTGGATGCACAGTGTTCAAAGAGTAACAACTGTGTCGAATAAATTGAGTAAAAATACAAAAGGAATGAGGGTGGTGTCTGAGCTACCCGCTATTTACAGAAGACATCCTCCTCTCGGTTTATCCCTATGCTGCGAGTCTGTTAATTGTGATTTAGTTGTCTCATTCTAGGGCAAATTGTCATGAAACTAAAAAAAATTCATAAATTGAAATATACATTTCAAGTGATGGGATCAATATGCGATGCCACTTTTAAATAAAATGAGTAAAAATTACAAAAAACATTGGCTTCAAGAAGTGGCATGTACTTATCACTGTTAAAGGGAGACATCAATCATCCAGTCAGTGTAACAATGATCTGTGAACCCGTCAACGTTGGTCGACATGACCGCTTCTGTTGATTGATTGATGATTTGGTGTTTTCGCTCTCGTCAGCTGCGATACTATTAGTTCCGCAAGCGCGGTGCATGCTATGATTATAAGAAATGGTGGTGTTCTTCGCCCACTGAATAGTGAGATCCAGGACAGACCTACCCATCGTCTTGCGGGGTTTTTCCAAGCTGGGTATATTTCAGCAGGAGGGCACCACCCCAGCCGGGACACGCTATGAACTCCCGACTAGTCTCGTGACATAGTGCGTGCCAGTATAAGTGTGTGTGTGTATGTGTGTGTGTGTATATATGTGTGTGTGTGTAAGGGGTACGTATAAGACAAGGAAGAGGAAAGAAAGATCGCGCGCGGTACGCGGCATATTTGTAAGGATAGTGCTCTTGAATTCGCTTGGCACTGATGGGAGAAACAACGGAAAAACACCCATCAATACAGCCGGCCGCAAGAATTCTACTCTAGGGAAAGGCTAAATTTCACTTAATTATCTAGCTTTAATTAAATATTCTGCCACCAACGGTATTGAACCGTAAGTGCTCCGAACCGTAGGAGGTCCGAATCGGTGTAGAGGCAGCGGGTACGTCATGGCATTTGCCTGGTATTAATAGGAGAAAATACGAAAATTTACCAGAGACAGCGGCCGTTTGAATTCTCCGGACAGAGCTGAATTCGACCTAGCTATCTTGGTAATGTCTAAAATCCTGCCACCATCGAGACTCAAACTGGAGGACCTCCCGCTCAGAGGCCCTGCTGTGATGTTAGTTGATGCCCAAAGCCACCTCAGCCGTCAACATGTGATAATATTTTTTTTTAAATAAAACGAGAAAAAAATGGTGTCATGTCGCCTCCTCTGTCAAAAGAAGACAGCATTAAAACATTCTACCCATGTTCTGTGAGCCTGACATCGTAGACTTGTCCTCTCCTGTGCTTCCAGGGACTCAACAGGCGGCGCACGTCCCTGTTGTTTGGCGGCGGCTGCTCCTCCGCCCTTTTTACGCCAATTGGCCCTTTTGTTGCCGCGTCGCCCCGCGCGGCGCCGCCTCCACGCGGAGGGAGCTGCGGCCGGGCGCGATATAATTTACGGGAGCTTATACACAGAGGTCGCGCCTCGCCGTCTGCGGAAGATGGCGCGCGCCGCCTCTGGCCGTGAAAAGAGCGAAGTGGCCAAAAGAAGCACTCGCGACAGGGAAATAGTCATCGCTTTATAAGTTTCTCTGATGCCTCCTAATTCAAGGATGTTTTAAGAATAAGGTAATAATAATGTTAATAATGATAACTAAATCGAATCGGGCGAAAGTTCTGGATTTGGTTTGGAATGATTACTGATTCCCGACGCGACAACTATGAAGGACATTAGTCCCGTAAGTGTAGCGCATGTTTTTATCGATAGGTGGCGGTGATCTTCCCGCACTGGATGGCGGGATTCGGCGCCGACCTACCGTCGACCAGCCGGGTTTTCCCCAACAGGTATCTCCCACTAGCGGGGCGCCGCCCCAGGCGGGGTTATTCTAAGTCTTCTGGCATGTGTGGTAGTGTAGTGCATATTAGTGTAAGTATGTGTAAGTAAGGGGTGAGGCTATGACAAGGAAGAGGAAGAAAAGATAGCGCGCAGTCCGTGGCCCGTTTGTTAGGGTACTGCTCCGGCATTCGCCTGGCTTTGATCGGAGAAAGCACGAAAAACTACCGATCAGAGCAGCCGGCCACTAGAATTCTCCTCCAGACAGCGACTGAAATCGATCTAGCTCAGAAGCTAGTGTCGAAAATCCTGCCGCCGTCGGGAGTCGAACCTAGAACCTCCCGGTCAGAGATCCTGCAGTGACATCAGTTGAAGCACTGACCCACCGCTCCCGGTTTCTGGATTTGGTAAATCGTTGTTTCGAGAATGAAAATGGAGTCATACTGGATGGACCCCTACGTCGAAAGGATCGGATTTAGGATCAGATTCAGATAACTCGTGCTAACCATAAGGAGTGAGGATGTCCTCCACACATGTAATGGAACATTCGAAAACATCTCATTTTGTTCATTACAAAAATATAGTTCATGATGCTAATGGTAACGTGTGGTGAAGCATTATGTGTGTAACATACATTACGGGTTACATGTGTACCTGCTGTTTTTCTTACATCGTCATCCGCAAAACTTATTTTCTGTCCTGAAATGTGTTTGGTGTAAACCTTTTGGTAATTCACAATTCTCTAGTAACACAGTTACAGGATTTATATCGAATAATTCTTATGAATTATACCAAACCGTCGTGTTTCCCTAGCGTATTATATTTCACGGGGATGATATGAATAAGTTCAGCCTCGATGATGAAAAGGTTGGGAGCATCGTTATGTATGCGGAGTTTAAGGAGCGGCTTCCAAGGAGTGATTTGCTGTTTTTATTACTGCATATTTCATTTGAACAACCATTCAACTCATCATTATCAACCTCTTATAATATCTCAAATTCATCATCCATACAGAGAAAGGCAAAGATAAAGCACCATTTTTATCACCTTGTCAAGTAAAGGGAAGATATGAAGGTGTAAGTCTCATCCTTGGCTTAAGATCAGCAATTTGCTTGTACCAATGTCGCAACTACCGTAACATTTATAGAGCAATGATGAGATTACATGTAGAGAACACCAGATAATACTCTCCCTTCTACTTCTCTTCGGGCGCGGGGGCGGGGCGGGAGCGGGGCGGGGCGGGCTCGGGGGCGGGCTCGGCGGCGGGCTCGGGGGCGGGCTCGGGGGCGGGCTCGGGGGATGCGCACGGAGCGGGCGCGGGGCGGGCTCAAAGTGGGGCACGGGGGCGGGCGAGCGGGCGGTCGATCGGAGTGGGTGGTGTGAGGCCAACTGAGTGGGACGGTCGAGGGAGGCGGTCGGAGAGGGCAACGAGGGGCGGTCGAGAGGGCAATCGGGAGGGGGCATCGGGAGAGGGCAATCGAGGGGCGGTCGAGGGGCACGAGGGCGGCTGAGGGGGCGGTCGAGGGGGCGGTCGAGGGGGCGGTCGAGGGGGCGGTCGAGGGGGCGGTCGAGGGGGCGGTCGAGGGGGCGGTCGAGGGGGCGATCGCGGTGGTAGGCGCGGGCCGGGTCGGGAGTGGTGGCGTCCGCGCGGGGGCAGGCATGGGAGCGGGCGCAGGGACGATGGCGAGCGGGAGCGAGGCGGGCACGGGGGTGGGCGCAGGAGTGGGCTAGGGAAGAACGCGTGGGTGGTCATTGGGGTACGAGTGAGAAGGCGGCGGCGGGACGTGAGTGGGGTAGGCGTGGGGGATGCGCCCAGACACGTTTCAGGGCGTAAACAAGACGAGATTGCACTGGGCGGAGAGGCGCAGCGCGGCGGAGGTCGGCTGCCCGGCGCTACCGGCTGCTGAAGAGACGAAGCTGCAACTCGAGCAAAGGATATTTTAAAGCCACCGCGAGATATCCTTTCGACCACCGGTCATTTATCGCAAACAATTAAAGCTAAAAGAAGACGCAGTATACATATTCATTTTCTGAATAAAAATGCTCTGAAAATTGATTACAGAAATATTATATCGGTCTTTCGAGCTTTGAAATGAGTGTAAATTTTAGCATTTCAATAGATGAAGGATAACGTTCGGTATTTCCACCCTTTGAAATGATTTCTCTCTCTCTCTCTCTCTCTCTCTCGTTGTATTTAAAATGTAAAAATGTAGCGATACACATTTTCAGAGGGATTAAATAAATAAAAAAAATAGTTATACACATTTTCAGAGGGATTATCTATATCAACATGCACTTGTCATTTTAAAATCTACAGCAGGTATATTTAAAAAAAATATTCTGCCAAAATAATTTCCACTTTAAAATGCAAATATAGGAAATACATAGCGGTAAACATTTAGAAAAATATCAGTGAACGTTCATTTAAGTGACATATTGTAGTAACGGAAACTACGGAAATGACTGGCATTTGCAAATAAAATTAGACTTCATAAAACGGCTGTCAACTTTCTCTGCATTCGTCTGTCTTTGCAGGTGCTTCCCAAATTCATACTCGTTTAAATTTATTTGTTGTCAAGAAAGCTGGTTTAAGAAAATTAGAAACTTGCACTGAGCTTGATGTAATTCAAGGTAATCAGTGTCTGTTTCCAAAGAGGGAAGTTTTAAAAGAGAGGTTATAAATTGAAGATAAAAATTCCTCTGAAAACTTTGAATATTAGTAAAAGATGACTAATCTATGTGCTTTGTTGGTTTTCGTGCGTCATCCACTTGCAGGAATTCAAGACGAGAGTTTGAATAAAACGTCTCTTCTAGACAAACATTTGAAGAATTAATTTAAGGAATAATTATTGCCTCCTTAAATTATTCTGAGCTTCTTTAATGTAATCATTTACTAGGTGACAATTAGTACTTGTAACGACTTATTTCTTTAGACGTTGATCCAAATATTGATGTTAATGATGATGCTTTAACAACAGGGTTGGTCATTTCAACTATTCAATTTTGGTACTAAATTACATAGTAATAGTAAAAAACAGCGTTAAAATAAGCGAGACTTGTGCTTTTTAAGAATAAACTTATTACTTTCTCACATACTACTACTATACTCCGAATCCATAATTAGAATAGAGAAATTTTAATGTCTCCAAAAATCGATGTCGAGATTTAATAGTGACATTCTAAATTCTATGACACAAATGTCATGCTCAATACTGATTTTGAATGTTCACTAATCAGCGCTATTAGTAGGCCCTATATATATATTTGGAAAATTACTCACGGTTAAATGAAGCGAGTTTTTCAAAAGATGGCAGAAATGTTTTTAAATTATTCAAGTTGCAATATAATAATATTATAAAACATTTAAGCATAATACGAGAAAGTATGTGCTAGGGTAGAATAATTAGTTTATGTGATATGTTGTTATATGTAATATAAAACTGAAAATCCAAAGATAAAAATAATTTCTTCTGATTTGCAACATCTCATTCATTCATCTCTTCAAATTAAGAACGCACGCTATAAGTGGTGTTTGGAGACACAGAATGACTCAGCAATCACTGAGCTCGTAATATCACTCTGCTGATATCATGAAGGTACCGGTACTGCAGCTTGCAAACATTCCCTGGACGGATAGGAGGCATGTTAGTATGATTTGAATAGTGAAAGTAAAATCCAAAAACCCTATCGCCAACCCGGTTTGTCCACAACAAATTCCAGAAAACGACACCGGAATCCAACCTCACAATTATCCACGCACGTTTCCTTGAGCCCTCGTTTTGCCAGTAGCGAGAGGAGTGGGGAGTTTGGTTATTTTTACAAAAGGAATTTGATATTAATTTGTAGTTCGTTTTCCGATGCAAAATAGTTTCTATTACAAGGGAGCGAACATTCCTGGTAATCAGATATTGCCAACAACTCTTGTTTGTATCATTTATTCGTATTTGAACTAATGTTGGTAAAGAGTGGGTGTAGGTATTCCGGGGCTGAACAAAACGTGGGCGTATAATAACAAGAAATGGTAATCTAACTTTCTAGCTACTACGCTACTCTTAGTCACAACACGCGTGAACAAGTCAATTAGCGAAATGAGGTACAGATTCATGGAATCTCCGATTCGTGTAAGCGGGTCGACGAGAGGAGCGTTTGAGGGCGCTGCCAAGCAACGTGAGAGGCGGCTGATGGCGCCTTCTGGGCGGATTGCACGGGCTTCGTCGACGGCCAGACGCGCGGCCCGCGGACGCGAAGCACCCCGTTAAGTGGTTTACGGCGCGCGGAGGAACGCGCGTTTCTCTCCACGTTATCCGGAATTATTATCCGGCGACTCCCGTAACGTGTAGCGGAGCTTTGCGTGTCTTTAAGTACAGTGGCCGCTCTCTTAACCGGGATTAAGTTAATCGGACGCCTCTTTAACTGAACTCATATTTTCCCTTATTTCTTTTCTTTTCTGAGAACGGGAACTCTTCAGAAAGGACAATGGTGAACAGCAAAGAGTGTGTGAATAATTAACGTGTGTACTGTTTGAGTTTTTAAATATTTTGTTTATTTTTTTACGTGACAACTTTGAATTTTGTTTGTATTACTGAAGTACTGGAGTTAACATTGAACTTTTCAGAAGTAATACCACGTGTGCATTTGAAATTTCCCATAAATTTCCGAGTCGCAAAGTGACCAGCGATAGCCTTCCCATGATTGATGTATCTCCCCTTTTAATAGGCCGGTAGGGAGGAGGAGGTGGCAAGACAAAGCGGTAGTTTTTTTTGGAGGGAGGGTGTTACACCGTCTTGATTGACGTGTTCCAGGTGTTTAGTTAAACGTTATAGGTGTTGATTTCACGGGTGGAATATACTGTATAATATCATCTGTTCATTAAACAGTATTTTGCTAGTGTTATTTTATTGCTAGCTCTTTAATAAGAGTTCTGGATTATAATTTACCTGTTTTTGCAAATTTTTAACCAGTCTTTTCCGTGCTTGGTAGGTATCGGGTTCCGGTGAGTACTATCCGTTTGCACTGAAAGGAATATGTCGCGAAATAGATGTGAGACAGGGTCCTTCCTTTAAGCTGCATCCCCTGAACAGTGCTTCTTTGCTGAGATTAATTCATATAAAGTGTCAGATATTTCAATTAAATCAACTATCAAAATAGTCAATGTATAGTATAATGATTATGGTATTAATTTGAGCTAAACATTTACTTATGAAGTGTACTATTCATTTAGTACTTTTCGCAATTACTGATAATTTTATGTATATTATATTTTGTAACTTAATAATAATTGTTAAGCAAGATTTCTATTTCGCGAAAGGACGTGTTGAAACGCTGGGAAAGTGGTACGTCGCAAGAGCTAACCAGGAGCAATACGCCACATCTTGTCGAGTCTTATTAACTACGAGGGGTCTTGCGGTTTTCTCATTCCCAATACTAAAGCTTGTGCTCATGATCCCTTTCACGATCGTTTGTTTATTCGCACCAAAGTCATAATTTTCTCGATTAGTTGTGCATTATTGGACTCCATTGTTCCACTGTTCTGGATGCGTTTCTTGATTTATATTCCTAAAGGTTTACGAGGGAATAAGAGCTCTTTCAACCGAGACGAGCTTTGTCATTTCAAGTTTTGCTCGTCTTGCCTGGAATTACTTTGACCTATGCTTGCAAAGTTAACATCTTAGTTGAGTTTGATCTACCGCAAGTAACACATTAATCGCGTCCAGTAACGACCGTCGCGGTGGTGCTTCATCTCAATTACCGGGCTTCCAACATTCAATGGGAGTTTGTCACGGGAATGGCTAATGTAGATTGCGAGCGCCTTGAGAATGTAAATTTCAAGAGCTTGAACGAGATGTTAGAGATCGCTAGGTTGTATTGTTGCCAAGCAACAAGACATTGTCGGCGTGGGGTGAAAGTTTGAGAAGAGAGTAGATTTCTCGATAGAGCATGTAAGAAAACGAAAAGATTCAGCAGCCATAAATACCTGCGACTCTAACTAAAAAAATATTGAATGATTCTCTTTAGAAGTAGATGAATACTTTGTGAATACTTTATGATAATAAAAGTTAATTTAGATTTCAAAGAGGGAATAGTGAAATGGAAATATGCGTTAGTCACTCTTAGAACTTTATATTTAATACAGTTTTTTAATACCTCGTAATGGCATTCCTTTAAAAATTTTCCAAATAATGCTTTATTGGAATTTAAACAAAAATGATAATTATGAATCGCGACATGTACTGATAGTACATTTCTCCTTGTTCCTTTTGTATAAGATATTACGAGTAGCTTCGGAAACCTAGCATTTCTCAGGGATTCCTCTATTTATCACAATCTTGTGTTAAGGTCTTGTCTAGTGAGCATGGCGTTGCCCGAATTTTGGCTTAAAGATTATTCACACTAATTCCAATAAATGCACTTTCTTCGCTCGTTTAGGTGAAAAATGCAAAGTATAATCAAATTTACAATTCACTTTTCTCAATCTGTTAGGTGGAACTCAATCTAATCCCGTCCTGCTCACCTACTCCTACAATCCATGTATCTATTGTAGGTCATCGCTACCTCACTCAGCCTTGCCCGGGCATGCACCGCTTTGCCACGCGCCTTGTCCCGCCTTTCCTGTCACCACTTCCAAACCCGCGGTCTACTTCGCTCTCTCTACAACTAAAGTAATTAAGAAATCTGTACTCGAAAAAAAAATGCCTTTATTCACGTGTACGCTATCATAACAATGCAATATAGCACACTTCCATACATTTCCATCTTGTCAAAGTTTTAGCACCAACGTATTTATTTGATCTTTTTTCATGACTGTTTCTCAATAATTTCATATCTGTTCTTCATTTAATACATTGACGCCTAAGTGTAATTAAAATCCATTTTCAACCTAGTGTAATCATCATGATGTATGGGAAGAAACATCGGAAAAGTTATTTAGTCTCAAATATAAACAGTTCACGTAACGCAACTGACAATAAATTTAAAAAACATTCACTAGATGTAATATGCATTTTGAAGATTGGTTTATTATCACTTTCATTTATAGTCTTCATAATTGAATTCTTCTATTAAGCGTCATACTTCTACTAGAAAGCTCAGGACAACACGTAGACAGTTACAGTTCTCTGTTGTCCGTTCATTTGTTTCATACTTTGATTATAACAATGGGCATGCCACTATTGTTAAGCTTCGTATACTCCAAAACAATTTTCTTCCTTCGTTTATTTCTATAAAAAAAGTACATTTAAGGGAAACGTTTTGAAACGCAGCTAGGATATGTTTGATTCTTGATTGCTCAAAAATATCTGTGCCAATTTTGGAAGCAATAGCTTTAGTGGTACTAATTATTTTTCCTGACACCATTGTAAACAACTTCACTTTTATATAATACAAGAAAAACAAGAAGACGAAAAGGGAGAAGAGGTGGTGAACAAAAAAATATCGCTTCCTGTTACAGACATTTCCCGTTCCCTGGAAGCTGATCCAAGTGTCTCTCCGCGCCTTTTGTGCCGCCGGTGGCACCTAGGCGTCCTCCGCGTCCGGCGCATTCCATAGGCGCCCTCCGCGCAGGCTATCGCGCCCATCGCGGCCCCGGCGCGCGCCGCCGATAAACCCCGGACGCTACGGCGCCGCGGGGCGCGCGCCCGACGGCTTTACGGCGACACTCCGCAGTAAACAGCCATCGGCGCTCGCCCTTCGCTC
>BLKR01006290.1:0-60401 GCA_011170035.1 Teleogryllus occipitalis
CTGTCTCAGGGGGAGGGGGCTAGTTCGTTTACGTACGAGACGGAAAAATCGTCATATTTCCCTGCCGAAGAAGATAGTTTGCCTGCGCGTACGCCACGACGAAAAAAATATTTCTAAGCCGGGTTTTCCGTCCAGAATGATTTTCTATAGACCAGTAAATATTTATCATTTTAGCAACAATTATGCTAACTTTTGGTAATCGATTTGTAACTCCTGACAAACTGCTATTTTGAGATATTCATTTCAGGCACAATTTGCGGAGCCTTCCCGGCCGTTCTAACGCATATTTCGAATTTGTTTATAAAATTATAAATTGTTGCAAAATTGTTAATTCGCTGTTTTTGGTTCTGGGACATCGGGAGACTCTCCCCACTTAAGATTGGCAAAATTTGGAAATTGTTTATAAATTTGCAATTGTTGCAAATTTTTTATTGTCTAATCTGAATGGCGTTTAAATGTGATGCAAAATTCCGGAATCCGTTTGGTGCTATTATATCTCGTTCTCGAGATATATGTAATTGTTTATAAAAAATTAACATCTTAGTAGACCCCATTTGTTTGCGCTTAATTCATTCGCGCTAGCAGAATAGCGTGGGATGGGCATACTGAAAAAACAGTTCTCCAATGCCGCGCTTTTGCCTGCCACATACGCTTAAAATGCACTTGCTTGTAAACAAATTCTGTGGCCAATTTAATTATGCTAAATTCGTATTTTTACGGCGAGTATGAGCATAACTTTTATTTGTTTTATATTCATACAATTTGCAAGTCGATATATTTATCAAATATATGAAAGAAATTGATTAGAAAAAAAAAATTTTTCAAGGTGCATTACGCCCAAACAATTGTTTCTGTTTTCTATCAAAGATGTTGAGCAACCGAATAACTGTATTATTAATTTTTAAGTCCCCTGTTAACACCGAGGAGTCTTGAAACTATTATTTGTTCCTCTTGTTCAGCCATTTACCATTAAAAAATAGGGAAACATATTGCTTAGCTGTTTGCTATAAACTGCACTGGATTGGATGAATGTAGTGTTAAGGTTTTCAAATACAGAAATATTCAATTTTTGTGTTTTGAAAGATCACATGAGTAGAATCACACACATCACAATATTTACACAAGTATAGAAATTTCTAAATAAACGTATATAAACTTTAAGTTAATATTTTCAATTCAATTTATCATTCCTTTCTAAAACTGTTAATTTGATGATTACATTGTATAATATTCAAATCAGAGCTTTATGTGCTAAATCTACGCATTGTTAATACATATTTTTAAACAACATTAATATATTTAATATACATTTAAAAAGGTTTTAGATTGGCGAACGTTTCAATGAAATTTCATGAATTCCTAAATGCTTGAAAATAAATACTTGTAAAATTAAATTATTGTAGCGTGTAAAAATATAACAAACTCACGTATTTGGTAAAACGAGTTGATATTACTAAAAGAAAGCAAAACAGATGTTATAACAATTCAAGGAGATTTAGCGTCTGTTTACAGTTTAGTAAATATCAATGCTCTAGCATTTCCCAGTAAAAATACATAGAACGAACTTGGTGGTCAAGTGATATGACCTTCCCAACACAGACTACATTTCAGTATCGTCAGAGTTCGAAGGTGGTTTGTTGGACGGTACTCTCCATTCTACGAAACTGCCGAAACCTTGAATTTTGCACGACCATCTGTACAGGAGAACGTAGCGGTTTATTAAACGGAAACGGGCCATTCAAGGTATCTAATGTGATTCTTTGAAAACGTTTAACCATTATAAACTATCCCTAAGAAAAATATCATATAAACAATGTTAAAGGTCACCAGCTTAACATTGCCTTTACTATTGAATGTTTTCAACATCCCCCAAAATATCAACAGAAAACCCATGATTTTACAGGTTATTATAAAAACCAATTCAATAAATATAAGCATTTATTCACGTTATTATTTTTAAAACACTCAAATATCTACGATGTTATTTGATTCATGTTTTCATCAAGAAGAGATCTGAGATTAAAATACTGATAAGCAGAGAAAATTAAAGTAATTGTGAGTGATTGATGAAGTTGAATGATCAAATGAAAAACAATGTTTCTTGCTTCATATAATGCTATCGTGTTTAACAGACATATAATTACATGTGATACCTATATTTAAACATCCAAACTAATGAAAATTTTCAAAATTAAAATCATCAATAAAACGTTGATTCATCAGCAAGGATTATATTATTAAATACTTTTTTGAGATTCATGTGCCCCTGTGTGAATAACGTAGTAAACGTGATTCGTATGATCCAGTTTCTCAGAATAATACAAAACCTGCTAGACACATACACTAAACATAATAGTTGTCAAATAGTTATTTACGACATGAGTATCATAAGATATCTTATTACAATACGAAATTGGAGAATTATCAAACAAGACTCTTTAGCCGAAATTGTTAACTAATTGAATATTGTAATATAATGTTACTATTTGAATACCATAGAAAGTAAGACGCAATTTGTCAAAACTCATGTGAACTATAATTTTTCTTTAAATTTTACTCCTTATCCTGCGAAAGATGTGTGACAGTACTTATGTTAACAATTATACTGCCATGGGTTTAATTAATTAGTTGTCAGTACGCAAATTATGGTTTTTGGTTTTAAAGAAGCATGGATATACAGAGTATCGGGGAAGGAAACGTCGAAAGTTTGAAAAAAGCTGTTTAAACAATTTTAATCATACTTTGTCTAATAAACTACATAGATATTTTCAATGGCTGAACTGCAATAAACACGCAAATGTTGGTTTGAAAATATGATTTCTACGCAACACTTTGCATTCTAGAATCATGTAAACAGACCAGAAACATGTAACATGTTTATTATTAACAATATAAATTAATATATTAGTTCAGAAAAAAATTAACCGAGAAATAAAAAAGCAGTCGAACTGTGAAAATTGGGTGCTTTTTATTTCTAGGTTAATTTTTCTTTCTGATCAAATGTATTCATTTATTTTGTTAATCATAAACAATTTAGATATTAATGAAGTGTTTATATGCTTCTACAACGCAAATAGTTGCCTAGAAAACATATATCCAAACCAACTTTTGAATGTTTATTGCGGCTTAGCCATTTGGAATATCCGTGTAGTTTATTAGACAAAATAAGCTTAAAATTGTCTTAACAGCTATTTTTCGAAGATTCGACATTTCTTCCCCGAATATCCTGTATATAAAAGGCTTGATTTCTGTTGGTACGCGACGGAACGGCGTTCCGGTTCTTTGGAAATAATTATGAAATTATATTATATATAAATAGCTATTGCTATTATATTAATAATTAATTTGAGGCGCGTTTCGGGGCCTAAGATTTTAAAAATAAAGGATATATGTATCATAATAACTCTTATGACGACACTGTTCTCAGTTACGTCAAGTTTTAATTTAGAGAATCAAAGTGAATGGTCTACGTTTACTCACCTAAATAAAGTTTATCTTACTATACATACTATTTAGAAAGTGTTTTATGTTCAAAACAAGTGTTGCCTCAACAGCATATATTTTCACGTATTATTCGTAATTGCTATGCAATATTCAATACGGACTATGTGAACCTGCAAAAAAGAAACAAAAAAAAAGACCTACTGCAGCAGAAAATATTTTCTACTCGTCGGGATTCGAACTCGGGTCTACAAAGTTAACTCACCTGACACGGTTCCCCCTCACCACCAGGTACACGACAAGACTACCTCCTTTCCGATGCGAAAAGAAAGTGAAGCATTTGCAGTTTTAAAAAGAAACAGGGTGTTCAATTTATCTTAATACAAGATCTATTTTTTAAAAGAGATTTCATTAAACAAAAATCTCTAGCGTTCATATTGTTTTTCGACAATGTTATAAAGATCAGTCGGGGCTAATATTATACAGTAGAAAATTGGGGTTAATGTATTACACTTTAAGAGTTGTTATTTATTTATGTCCAAAATTAACAAGAAAATGACGAATGATAGGAAATATATTCTATTATAATGCCCATATAGCAAACACTCAGAATGTAACAATATTTGGGAGGGAAAAAATCAAAACTAAAATGCCTAATTTTTCCAGTCAAAAACTTTACCACCGTGATATAAATCTTTTGATGTTACTTCGTTATTTTTTATGACACGATATTTTTGAAAATAGGTTATCATTAAGAAAGAATTAATATTCTTTTCCGCGTTAAAATAATGCAATAATATTAATCGTGTCATGATATATACAGCCTCAAATTTGTGGGGCTAATATGATACAACTTAAGAGGCTAATGTAATACGGGTGTCGGGGCTATTTTGATACACTAAAAATTAACACGCAGACAACTGGAAGGTATTTTTTTATGTTTAATATTACATCAAAGGCGCTAAAATTCCGATTTGATGTTGATAAACTATCCAAGTATTTATCTGAGAAAGAAAGAGCAGGCGACAATTCATATAGATTTCCTCGTTCTCCTCCCTACCCAGTACATGGTGATTCACTTATGATTATCAATTGGCGGAAGCTTCTGCTGTTTCAGTGCAGTTACTGATTTTTCACTGGAATCACAAGGAACCAGGCCTACAATAGGAACTAACACCATCAATTCAACTCCAGATATCAACTGTTCTCATCCAGTACTTTTGAGATAATACTGTTGGAAAAAAATTTAAAAAAACAGTAGCCCTCCAAAGAATAAGGAAGCGGTTAGACCCAATAGCAGCAATCATTACTAGTGAAGAGAGGATCAGTACTAGGAAAGAGTGGAGTGTTTAATTTACATTAATTTAATATCTATTTTTAAAAAGAGATTTCATGAAACAAACATCTCTAGCGTTAATATTTGTTTTCGACAATGTTAATAGGTATTTGTTTGCAATTTTCGAAAATTGAGATCGTTCGCCCAAAATTGAACGTACGCCACTTTTAAACATCTTGTGCTTCGAGGAATAGATTTACAGAAAAAGTGGAGCTCTTTTTGAGGAAATTATATAAATATGATGGGGTTTGGTGTAAAGTACCTTCAAAATTAAAAGATTCGTTTCAAATTCGGAGATTCGTAATATTAGCCAGATCGTTCAAGGAATATCCATTTTGGTGAAAATCGTGTTTACTTTAGGCTCTAGAATTACTCACACGAAAACGGATTCACAAAGAGGTTTTTTGGAAAATCACTTTTTCGGGTTCAAAAACAAGCGTTTTGACAGCCTTGTGTATAGAAAATAAAAGAACAATACCAACAATCCACTTTTTTCGAACTAGCTACTTACAAAACGTGTTTTCTGTAAAAATTTCGACACTTCCTCCTAGAGCATTACGTAACTCTCTTTACACGTGGAGGTAAAAATATTCCAGCGTTACTGGGATTTGAACTCGGATCCCTGTAGTCCGTAGGTCTGGCTCGACCGCACTGTGCTATCACAGATATTTCTAAACACGCTGTCCAAGCACACTTATTACGAAAAGAATAGTTACGTGATATTCATTGCACTTAGATTTTTTATTAGAGGAATGTTCTACATGTTTAAAAGGTATCAAATTCGCAATAAGAGTTCAAACGATTACAACCCACGCAACTACATAGCTCATTTTACTTAGAAATATTTTCAACCAGAAGCCGTGGTCTTTAGAACCCTCTGTGGAAGTCGTTGCCGGTCTTATCTTTCGGCGACTATGGCCAAGGTTGAATTACGTCACAGACGAAAGTTGCGATAACGCTAGACCTCAACACGGGCGGGCATGCAGACGTGCTGAAGCCAGAATCGCAATAGGGGCATATTTATACGTGATTCTTAAAGACATTAACACACTAAAATAAGTAGTGGCGCCTCAAAACACATGCTTTATGTGATATTTAAAATGGATACGAATGATTAAAACTATACAATTAACCGCAAAATTGTTTCTACCCGCAAAAATTATTCGCCGTGGATGAGATTCGATCTTACGTGCCTAAGCTTCTCCAACAGTGCGCTTACCTGCTATACCACAGAAACTCTTATAACGTTTGTCTCTCACAAAGATGATTTTAAAGTGTCATGTATCACAGATTTGACTAAAAAAGAACGTGCGGCGTTTAGATGCTTGTGTTAACTACAGACGGACAAACAGACGTTTTGTCGTAAATAGATTTTTTAGTAACAAGGACCCACAAAACATGGATTGTGTCTACAAACGTATTGACGTAATGCACTATATACAAGAATAAAATTTATCTACTTTTGTCGTGACCAGTGATCGGAATTTAGAGGTTTTTGTCGAAAAATCCCCGTCTCCCGGCGCATGATTACAATACTTTTTCTTCTTACCACATAGTTACCAGAAAGGAAGAAAAAATTGTTTTTCATTGTTTCTATTCAACGAAAATTTTCAATCAATTCCAAAGGTGAAATAATCAGTAAATATTAAAAAGAGATTTATTAACAATATGAAATGAATTACAATAAGAAAGGAATCGTCTGTTCTTTACTTGGTATTCTTAACAAATCTATAGGAAAATCATAATAAAGGCATTATTTCAACAACATTCGAATATTATTGTTGAGAATCTGTGGGGAAACTGTTAATGCCGGGTCCTGGTAACGTAAAAAGGGTTAACTAATGTTGTGAAATGTAGAAAAAAATCCTTTAACTCGTGTTGCCCGAAACCAATGTTTTGTGGGTCGTTGATACAGAAAAATCGAACGACGACGAAAAGCCTGTATGTTCGTATGTCTGTTGATGTGTCTGTTCGTCTGTCTGTCTGTAATTTTCAAAAAAAATTATATGACCTTATTGAAAGAATTATTTATGGACAACAAATTTCATTTGAAAAAAAATCTGTGTTCAATTTTAGAGTTGTAGGAAAATGCCGAAAAAATTCAAACTTTTCCAATTTTCGAAAATTCAGAGTTTACAGTGGACATAGGACGTATGTCGCCTTTATAAGTGTATTTTACTCTATTCTTAGAAGAAATTTAAAGAAAAAATTTGGGGTCGTTTTTGAGAAACTTTTGAAAATGACCGACGGCTTCATGTAATGTACCCTCAAATTTTAAAGAAAGATTTTTAAAATCTCAAAGTTTCAACAAGAATCACATCGACAAGGGATTCTTCAATTTGGAAAAGATCGACACCCGTATTACATTAGCCTTTTAAGTTGTATCATATTAGCCCCACAAATTTGAGGCTGCATATATCATGACACGATTAATATTATTGCATTATTTTAACGCAGAAAAGAATATTAATTCTTTCTTAATGATAACCTATTTTCAAAAATATCGTGTCATAAAAAATAACGAAGTAACATCAAAAGATTTATATCACGGTGGTAAAGTTTTTGACTGGAAAAATTAGGCATTTTAGTTTTGATTTTTTTCCTCCCAAATATTGTTACATTCTGAGTGTTTGCTATATGGTCATTATAATAGAATATATTTCCTATCATTTGTCATTTTCTTGTTAATTTTGGACATAAATAAATAACAACTCTTAAAGTGTAATACATTAACCCCAATTTTCTACTGTATAATATTAGCCCCGACTGATCTTTATAACATTGTCGAAAAACAATATGAACGCTAGAGATTTTTGTTTAATGAAATCTCTTTTTAAAAATAGATCTTGTATTAAGATAAATTGAACACCCTGTTTTTTTTAAAAACTGCAAATGCTTCACTTTCTTTTCGCATCGGAAAGGAGGTAGTCTTGTCGTGTACCTGGTGGTGAGGGGGAACCGTGTCAGGTGAGTTAACTTTAAAGACCCGAGTTCGAATCCCGACGAGTAGAAAATATTTTCTGCTGCAGTAGGTCTTTTTTTTTGTTTCTTTTTTGCAGGTTCACATAGTCCGTATTGAATATTGCATAGCAATTACGAATAATACGTGAAAATATATGCTGTTGAGGCAACACTTGTTTTGAACATAAAACACTTTCTAAATAGTATGTATAGTAAGATAAACTTTATTTAGGTGAGTAAACTTAGACCATTCACTTTGATTCTCTAAATTAAAACTTGACGTAACCGAGAACAGTGTCGTCATAAGAGTTATTATGATACATATATCCTTTATTTTTAAAATCTTAGGCCCCGAAACGCGCCTCAAATTAATTATTAATATAATAGCAATAGCTATTTATATATAATATAATTTCATAATTATTTCCAAAGAACCGGAACGCCGTTCCGTCGCGTACCAACAGAAATCAAGCCTTTTATATACAGGATATTCGGGGAAGAAATGTCGAATCTTCGAAAAATAGCTGTTAAGACAATTTTAAGCTTATTTTGTCTAATAAATTACACGGATATTCCAAATGGCTAAGCCGCAATAAACATTCAAAAGTTGGTTTGGATATATGTTTTCTAGGCAACTATTTGCGTTGTAGAAGCATATAAACACTTCATTAATATCTAAATTGTTTATGATTAACAAAATAAATGAATACATTTGATCAGAAAGAAAAATTAACCTAGAAATAAAAAAGCACCCAATTTTCACAGTTCGACTGCTTTTTTATTTCTCGGTTAATTTTTTTCTGAACTAATATATTAATTTATATTGTTAATAATAAACATGTTACATGTTTCTGGTCTGTTTACATGATTCTAGAATGCAAAGTTTTGCGTAGAAATCATATTTTCAAACCAACATTTGCGTGTTTATTGCAGCTCAGTTATTCAAAATATCTATGTAGTTTATTAGACAAAGTATGATTAAAATTGTTTAAACAGCTTTTTTCAAACTTTCGACGTTTCCTTCCCCGATACTCTGTATATCCATGCTTCTTTAAAACCAAAAACCATAATTTGCGTACTGACAACTAATTAATTAAACCCATGGCAGTATAACTGTTAACATAAGTACTGTCACACATCTTTCGCAGGATAAGGAGTAAAAATTAAAGAAAAATTATAGTTCACATGAATTTTGACAAATTGCGTCTTACTTTCTATGATATTCAAATGGTAACATTATATTACAATATTCAATTGGTTAACAATTTCGGTTAAAGAGTCTTGTTTGATAATTCTCCAATTTCGTATTGTAATAAGATATCTTATGATACTCATGTCGTAAATAACTATTTGACAACTATGATGTTTAGTGTATGTGTCTAGCAGATTTTTTATTATTCTGAGAAACTGGATCATACGAATCACGTTTACTACGTTATTCACACAGGAGCACATGAATATCAAAAAGTATTTAATAATATAATCCTTGCTGATGAATCAACGTTTTATTGATGATTTTAATTTTGAAAATTTTCATTAGTTTGGATGTTTAAATATAGGTATCACATGTAATTACATGTCTGTTAAACACGATAGCATTATATGAAGCAAGAAACATTGTTTTTCGTTTGATCATTCAACTTCATCAATCACTCAAAATTACTTTAATTTTCTCTGCTTATCAGTTTTTTAATCTCAGATCTTCGATGAAGACATGAATCAAATAACATCGTAGATATTTGAGTGTTTTAAAAATTATAACGTGAATAAATGCTTATATTTATTGAATTGGTTTTATAATAACCTGTAAAAACATGGGTTTTCTGTTGGTTTTGTGGATGTTGAAAACATTCAAATAGTAAAGGCAATGTTAAGCTGGTGACCTTTAACATTGTTTATTTGATATTTTTCTTAGGGATAGTTTATAATGGTTAAACGTTTTCAAAGAGTGCACATTAGATACCTCGAATGGCCCGTTTCCGTTTAATAAACCGCTACGTTCTCCCTGTACAGATGGTCGTGCAAAATTCAAGGTTTTGATAGATTCGTAGAATGGCGGCCAACAAACCACCTTCGAACTCTGACGATACTGAAATGTAGTCTGTGTTGGGAAGGTCATATCACTTGACCACCAAGTTCGTTCTATGTATTTTCACTGGGAATGCACTAGCAATTGATATTTACTAAACTGTAAACAAACGCTAATAACTTTGAATTGTTATAACATCTGTTTTGCTTTCTTTTAGTAATATCAACTCGTTTTACCAAATACGTGAGTTTGTTATATTTTTACACGCTACAATTTTTTAATTTTACAAGTATTTATTTTCAAGCATTTAGGAATTCATGAAATTTCATTGAAACGTTCGCCAATCTAAAAACCTTTAAAATGTATATTAAATATATTAATGTTGTTTAAAAATATGTATTAACAATGCGTAGATTTAGCACATAAAGCTCTGATTTGAATATTATACAGTGAAATCATCAAATTAACAGTTTTAGAAAGGAATGATAAATTGAATTGAAAATATTAACTTAAAGTTTATATACGTTTATTTAGAAATTTCTATACTTGTGTAAATATTGTGATGTGTGATTCTACTCATGTGATCTTTCAAAACACAAAATTGAATATTTCTGTATTTGAAAACCTTAACACTACCTTCATCCAATCCAGTGCAGTTTATAGCAAACAGCTAAGCAATATGTTTCCCTATTTTTAATGGTAATGGTTAAACAAGAGGAACAAATAGTTTCTGACTCTCGGTGTTAACAAGGGACTTAAAAAAATTAATAATACAGTTATTCGGTTGCTCAACACCCCTTTGATAGAAAAACAGAAACAATTGTTTGGGCGTAATGCACCTTGAAAAATATTTTTTTATAATCAATTTCTTTCCTATTTGATAAATATATCGACTTGCAAATTGTAGGACTTAAAAGAGAATATAAAAACCAAATAAAAGTTATGCTCATACTCGCCGTAAAAATACGAATTTAGCATAATGAAATTGGCCGCAGAATTTGTTTACAAGCAAGTGCATTTTAAGCGTATGTGGCAGGCAAAAGCGCGGCATTGGAGAACTGTTTTTTCAGTATGCCCATCCCACGCTATTCTGCTAGCGCGAATGAATTAAGCGCAAACAAATGGGGTCTACTAAGATGTTAATTTCTTATAAACAATTACATATATCTCGAGAACGAGATATAATAGCACCGAACGGATTCCGGAATTTTGCATCACATTTAAACGCCATTCAGATTAGACAATAAAAGAATTTGCAACAATTGCAAATTTATAAACAATTTCCAAATTTTGCAAATCTAAAGTGGGGAGAGTCTCCCGATGTCCCAGAACCAAAAACAGCGAATTAACAATTTTGCAACAATTTATAATTTTATAAACAAATTCGAAATATGCGTTAGAACGGCCGGGAAGGCTCCGCAAATTGTGCCTGAAATGAATATCTCAAAATAGCAGTTTGTCAGGAGTTACAAATCGATTACTAAAAGTTAGAATAATTGTTGCTAAAATGATAAATATTTACTGGTCTATAGACAATCATTCTGGACGGAAAACCCCGCTTAGAAATATTTTTTTCGTCGTGGCGTACGCGCAGGCAAACTATCTCCTTCGGCAGGGAAATATGACGATATTTCCGTCTCGTACGTAAACGAACTAGCCCCCTCCCCCTGAGACAGCGTTCTTTCTGCCCCTTGGGATGTTGCACCAATCACAGACAACTGTGGTTCTACCTGCTAGCGATTGGTCAACGCGTCCCTCCCCCTGCCCTCCCCCAGGCCGAGGGGTGTCCAAGTTTGTCGGCGCGGTGTGGAAGATAGAATTTTGAACGACATTTTTTCTGAGGGAGAGGGTACATAACTATGTATATAACAAAACCATAGGAACCTCTCACATGGTCGAAGACTACATTCTTTCAATTTCTGGGTGCATTGGAAATAAGTAATATAGAGTCCAGCAGTAAGAAAGTGTTATATTCTTTTCATATGTGATTTCCTAACAGCAATTATTTGGGATTCATTACCCTACCAATTGATCGCATTTATTGTTTTTGTTGTGGTTGTTGTTTTGTTTCATCCCTCTCCAAGTAAACACGAGAAATACAATGTCATCATTCGAAGTAGGATCTGGGATCCCACAATTATATTGGTCAGTGCTATTCCGAGCTTTCCCTTCTATAAGTACTAGAAATAATCCCCTCCATGTTTAGTTTCCATAATAGCATAAGTGGTTTCAGTAATAGAACTGCACTGTGGTCTAAATTTGTCACTAGCTTCAACATTCGTCGTTCGCTTACGCAAGTTGTAATCATCTCTTGTAAATAGTAGCTGTTCATGACCGGATGTTAACATTTGCGAGACCTCTGTTTGTTGCACGTAAGCGAGGTAGTTGATTTGTGCTCTCTTCAACAAAATGGGGGAAGATTCGATCAAGGAGACTTTTAGCCTGTAGTTTTGAATCTCTACTAAACACCAGAGTCGAGTTTAATTCTACGATCGACAACCTTCTGTATTCACCTTAGAAATTAACGGTTGCTATCGAGGTAGAGAAGCCGAAAGAGGGACAGGCAGACAGTGAGTATACAGACACACAGACAAACAGAGAGACCAGGAGACAGGCAAACAACCCGACAGAAAGGCAAACACTGATGAAAGAGTTCACTTGCTCCTCTCTTTGTCAACCAATAGTCAACGAAAATTTAGTTTTACGTAAGTGGTAGTGTACCCGTGAAATGATGCAACAAGTGAGGATTTTTCTTGCCTACAGAAGAAACGTGATAGTTGTTCTTTTCGTTTTCTAAAAACACTTCATAGGGGAGTTTCATTGTAACGTTATGTTCTGGTTTTAAATTTTTTTTCACCTGAATGAGTGCGTTATTTCGCTGTTTGGCACCGTCGTAGATAAAAGTAATTAACGAAACGAGTGATTAAAGAGGGGTATAATTGCATGAGTGGTATGTTCAAGAAAACGAACGACGATAGGAGCGAGTTTTCTTATTTACAACGAGTGCAATTATACCCAATTTATCCACTTGTTGCTTTCAATAATTTTTCGTTTCCATTTAAGAATAATTTAAATCTTCAGAAATTCAAGCATATCTTTACTATTTGAGGCATACATTTATTGACGTGTTGCGTCTGAAAAAGATATATTTTAGTAGACCGTGCATTGTGTTTGTTTGCTTGAAATGTGGAAGTGGACGGTATTGAACCTATTCCGGATGAAATATTAGAAGAAGATGACAAAGCCATGAAAACATTACTTCCCACGAAAAGTTAAAGACGGGCATGAGAGATAATACAACATGTATAAATATTGGGAAGTAAAAATAATAGTCACTTCTGGTACAGTTTTGCTAGTATACGTGTTTTAGAACGGGTTAACACAACTGACGTTTATATTTTTTTACTAAGAGTAAATTTTTTACATGTATGTATGACTTAGTAAAGTCATCCTTAATTTTAAGACGCATTTTAAATCGTGTTTTGTTGTTCGTCGTTTCACTATCCTCTTTAAAGCAATGCTTACTGAAGTATAACTTAAATACATGTGAGAGTTAGTTGGCAATGCTAGACTGTGATAAACCAGTCAGTGACCATAACCAACCTCCTTTGTTTTGGTTCTGCCTTGTATTTTGGTGCAAAGAGGTTATTTTTATTGATTTTTCGTAATGGGGGAAAAGATAGGATTGCAAAATTTCCATCGTCGGAGTAAGAAGTGCTCATCGCATGTATGAGAAAGTACATTTCTATTATAGAAAATAAAGTTACAAATCGACAAAAAATGAAGCGTGGGATAAAATTTAACACAATTTTAAAGCAACAAACTACAAGATAAAATATAACAAACATTAAATAAAGTTGTGGACATGGTTCAGTTTAGGTGAAAAAGGAAATGCAATAAATATTACTGAATGTAAAACTTTGAAGTTGAGAGTAGCTACGGGGTCATGTAAACATAACCTACAAAACACTAGTTGTTTGACAAAATTATTACTTGCAAGGCAGTTATGTACAAAATTATTGAAATGCTAATTTCGTTAATAACTAACTAATAAATAAACTTGGAAATTTCAATTGGTCTTCAATTAATTCCAAAACACGTAGTGTTGTCGTCTTTGATAGGTGAAATCGGGTGTCAAAACCTATTTCATCGAACTCTTCATAAAATTGGGACCGTTCCCGTATCGTCCTCGGGTTACGAGAAGAGTTCTCAAAACTCTCTTTTTCACAATTGCCGCAGCAATCACTATCAAAAGCAAACCACAATATACTCGCTATTTGGACTGATTTTGAGCCGTAAAGCACGACTTAAATTATATAATTGTAGCTGAGATGTATTTAAGTCGAACTAATGGTTTAAGTTTGCCTTAAAGTGTATGCTGAAACGGAAATGTCTCCTAAGTCTATCTTAAAACTCTTAAGACGAACTTAAAATTTTAAATAATGATAGTGGAACCGGCCGTTATTCACAATTATTTAGCACCATGTTCATTTTTTGAAGATTAACTAAATTTTGGAGAAATAAAATATGAATTTCATGATGAAGGAAGAATATAATTTGGTCATGCTTTTTTGGAAACTGTGCATGATCTTATTGAAATATTTTTCTGGTGTTAAACTATATTTACAAACTTCAATTGACTGTGAACTGTATGTGAACCGTACGTTACAGCATAGGTCTGTAATGACACATCAATTGACGCGTCAATTTAATTTTACAAGATTATGAGTTTTTGTTAGTTTCTTACTATCCGTGAATGTTACGGAGTGGGAGCAGCGAGAAGAACTAAATCTGCAAAAATTGTCACAGAACGTTCCAAAGAGTCTCATTTTGTAGAAAACTGCTTAAGAAACATAACTCAGGTTCCATCTGACCCCCCCCCTCCGATGTTCCCTGCATGATCACCACATATGCACCACTTTCTCTGCATGTTATCTCGTACGTTTCACGTAAATTTCTCACATGCTCCCTGGAATGTTACTATTTAGGTTTTCCGCATGCTTACTCACGTGTAACCAAATGTTTCCGGCATGTACCCACGCTTGTACCTCCTCACGCTCCCTGCAGTTTCCCCCCATCACCCTATATTCCCAGTTGAATACTGGGAGGTGGGCGTAAACATCAAGACAATACCTGTGCTCGACGGGAGAGAAGGGGCTGTGGAGGGCTCTTGCAGCCGCGGTTACAATGAGGTGAACAACGGCATGTACTACAGTGTAAATGGAGATTATATGAGTTTATGGGTAGTGTTCATAAATGCATGTGTTTAGAAGTGTACGTGTAAGTGTTGCACAATGTAAATAATGTACATATTGTTTGGTGTGTTTTCTCGAATGTTCATTGTATGTTCCACTTCATATTCTGCCGCATGATCGCCACTGTTTCCCCAAATTCCCTCATGTGTTCCCCTACATACTCCCGACCCGTATATTTCGTGTGAGAATGGAAATTCGCGATCAACGACGCCCCTTCACCCCCAAAAAATTGGTTCGCATAAAATCTTACAACGGGAAAATTGGAAGAGATCATAAAGAAGACTGAACTTACTGCGGTTTGGACATACGCCTAATATCCCACTTTTGACATAATATACAAACTCCTACGTTTATCATAGGTAATACCATGAATGTTCGGGAAATTTTCAATAAATCCCCGACTCACGAAGCGAGAAGGGGCTTTATCTGAGAATTTCCAAAGCACGAGTGGTATTTAATAAGTCTACTCCAAGAATGAAATTATGTCCGACAGAGTTCCAAAATGCGTAAAATATTGACAATAACTGAAAGCTAAGTTAAAATCAAAAAGAGGTTATGTTACAGTACCTATGCGGTTTAATGGACATCGACATAGCGATCGATGTATACCGTCGCCTATTAAGATAGATTGGTCACAGTTTATGATTGGCCAGTAGCGAGAAGCGGTAAGAAAAATCAGATAGAAAAAAATGTTAAAAATTTTGAGATATACATTGATAGGGGCATTTTGTATGTGTTACACTATTGGTTTTCATTTCAGGAGTGGAATAGTCCTTTCAAATTTAACGCAGGACTGGAGTCTAATCCAGTAATACACTTAGTGGTCTGTATGGATTATTTCTTATAATTTTCTCAAAGACGATAGATCATCTTACCTTAGTGTTGTAAAAGGAAGAAAAATTCTTGGTTTCTATAAGCCTTGGCCTGGAAAAGTCCGCCTTCCTCAAGGACATATTTAAGAAACCAGCATACAATTTTGTCATTACTTCAAAATCATCCGGCAAATTTTGTTCTAGAAGCCATCTATGATGGTGTCATGAAGGTAATTATTAGGTTAATTCAGTACAGAATGATAACAATATTAATAACACAAAACATCACCTTATCCGGTAAATAGTGAATCTACGGAACCAGGAGGTGCACCGACTCGGGTCGATTTGATTAGGATGGGTACCAGAATCTTTTTGGGAGTACCGCGACTTTTAAATAGGCATCCGGGATGAACGTCACACAAAACTCTGAACGTAAACTAAACTCACTAAAACATAATAACACGCAATAGTCGTACTTACTCGTCACAATGGTTTTTAAGCCAACTTTTTCTGTTAATGCGCTAAAGCAGCTAAACCAAAACCGGTTAGTTGCTATAAACATGGAATAAACACTATACTTGAAGACTGACACTCTCAGAAAGTTCTGCAAAGTTTTTAATATAAAAGTACATGAAAGTAATTTTCATGTAACTTTAATGTAAGTGTTCATTAAATGAAATGCACGTGTACAATTAAATTTAATGTACACAAGTAAGTTCAGTTAACAATCGCATATTAAATCTACATTAATTATAATTTAAGAATTACATTTATTGTGCAAATACATTAATATTTCTTTAATGTACAAGATACATTAAACGTTATGTAAGTCATACATGAACTCTACATTAAAATTAAAGCAATTCATGTACAGTCGTACATGAATAAAATAAATCCATGTACAGTCGTACATTAAATTTAATGTAATTTCTGCCGGCGTGCGACTTCTTGGCTGAGTTGGACGTGGTCCACGCCGTGCGCTTCAGCGTGGAGGGGGCGGGGCCGTGAGCGACGTTCGCGCGCCTCTCGCTGTCTCGGCTCCAGTGGCGCGCGCGCGGGCGCGAAGGCGCTCGCATCCGGCCGCGCCGCGACGGCGGCGACGTCACCGCACCTGGGCGCGGGGGCGGGGCGAGGGGCGGGGCGGGGGGCGGAGCGGGGGCGGCGCTGATAAGGCGGGCGGCGGCCGCGGCCCCGCCGCGCCAGTCGCGCAGCGCGGTCCCGAGCGCCATGCTGCACGCGTCCGACTCGCTGCGGTCGCTGGGGGAGAAGGCGGCGATGGAGGCGGCGGCCGCGGCCGGGGGCGGCGGGGCCGGCGGCAGCACTCGCTCCAGCCGCGAATGGGCCATCCCGGTCATCTTCCCGCGCCGCCTCAGCCTCCCCGTCTTCAAGTCCAGGTACGCGCCCGGGTCGCGAGCCGGCGCGGCGCGGCGTGGCGCGACGCGACGCGGCATCCGCCGCGGGCCAGCGGGCTTTTGACTCGCTGCCGAATTTCTATTTTTCGCCTCCGCTTTCTATTTCGCGAAGCGCCGCCATTTCTCCTTGCTCCTGGCAGCGGCTGCCGGCGGCATCTCGATGGAGTGGTTGGTGTAAAGTCGTCTGCCCGATGGTTATCGCATCCACCACGAATTCCCCGTCGGAGTGGTTGGTGTAAACTCGTCTCTCCGATGGTTATCTCGTCTTCCACCAGGTTCCGGCCCAGTTGACGTTCTGCTGCGGTTTCTTCTTGGGTTTGTCTGAATTGCTTAATCTGCTAGTCGTTGTGGTGTTAGTAAAGAGGCGTTTTAGAGTTGAAAGAGATTTCATATCACTTCTTACTTTGTTTATTCTCGTCAGCGGTCAGGGATGACAGTTTCATTCATAACGTTTAAAAGCAGGCAGTAAAGTTGTTAAACTTCGTTGTCAGATTTTCGTGTCATATCAACACGTTTTCCGCAACGAAGTTCATGTCCAAGTGAATTCTGGAAATTAAATTGAAAGTTGTTCGGAGTTTTCCTTTTACATGTGTCCTAGAGCATTTTCACATCATTAAAAGTTAGTTGTTAATGTTGTTTCATGGGTCAGAGGAAAGCATGAAATAATATACCACAACTGATATATGAAGGGAAAATACCTTTTGTAATGACGCTATCATAAGATATGCATTGGTGCAATTTCTTTTCTCTTCGTCTCTTGTCACTTCAAAGTATATCACAGAAGAACACGTGTCAGAACACTGAACGCTGTAAATATGATCCATCTTTAATTTTTTCCCTTTTCATTAATTTACTACTCCTCTTTGGTCGTTTCTCACTTATTTCCTCGCTATGTATTACAATGATATTTAATCTGTTTGTCTTAATCAGAAAGTGCAGAGTCTTCAAACCACGTGATATCGTATCTTATCCAACTGTCATAAGTGTTGACATAGGTCAAATGTGTAACTCTTGCGAGTAATTTACATCAATAAAACGTTGGAGGTATCTCACTAAAATCACTCTCGGCTTCATATTTGCTTGTGTATTTCTGGAAAGCTGAATAATGTTAATGCATTCTTTCCGTCTTTAACACACGTCTTTAACACCGTCTTTAACACAACAATTTATGCTATAAATTGTGTGTGTGCCAGAGATAAAACATTATTTCTTCTGATAAACGTGAGAACGCTCCTTCACGTTAAAAAGACTTAAGAATATAGTTTTTAATATTCTATCTGATAACTAGAATACTCTCGTAAAAATTGCTTCCTTTTTAAAGAGATTTTCAAAATCTTCTATCTTTGTTGATGTACAAAAAATATAGAAAATGTTAATGTTACTTTATTATTATTATCATCATTATTATTCCTTTAATTCATGACTAAAGTTGTTATAAGTCGATTGTTTATAAAGTCTACTTCGGGTTGCAACCAGCAACTACAAGACTTCGCGCAAAATCTGGGCTATTTCCAATAAAGCAATGTCTTGCACTTCCCAGTCTTTTGAATGGCCTGGATGTTTAGTCAAATTCTTACACACATTTTACGGAACAAATCCCAGAGCTCCGATAACTGTCGGAATGACCTGAATTTTAACGCCGCACATTCGGCTGATCTCGATTTCCAAACTCTCAAGACATTTTTTTTGCCTCCTTGTTTAGACGTTTAATCACACGGCATAGCATCGCCGGCAAGTAGAAACGAGTTTTTCTCCAAATCCCGGATAACTATATCCGGTTTGTTTGCCGCATTCCTGTGATTAGTTTGAATTTATTGGTCGTAGAATGTTGTACACAGTCCCACGGACGTCACCGGTTTTGGTGAGTGTTCGTACCACGTGAAGGATGTGTTTAGAACTTCGAGGGCGGTAGAGATCTGCCAGTGCAGGTAACTACACACCCTGTCTTATCATTTCAAGTATTCGGTGGTTTCAAGAATTGGACAAGTTGAGACTTATGATCAATGCTTTCTAAGTGTTCCTGGCAAATGCGGCATTTATGATCGTGGGAAATTTTGAAAACCGTTTTATCATAATGCCTGATCTTTGTCAGATATTACAACTGCTTCCGATTCCAGCTTCTTTCTTCCCCTTTTAAGCCGTACAATGACTGATCTTTATTCATCTGCACCTTGTGCATTCTTTTTAGATATTGTCCGTGGAGTGGTTTGTCTCTCCACGATGTCTTTAACATTTTTTCTGTCTCACATTGCATGTTAAGTTGGATCAGAAGTTTAGTGTCTGTGTTATTCTGCGTGTCAAGCATATTTTTCTTCGCAACGCTTCATGCTACACTTACAATGCCTCTGTTTCCCATTATTCGATCAGATTTAATGACCTGTCTCATTAGTGGGCCATCTTGATGGCTGACTACATTCGTACTTTCCCATCCCGACTATTGCATTGTGCCAGGAGGCTTCAATGTTTCTGAGGCCTCTTTCTTCTTCCTTACATGACACATAAAGTCTGCTTGTAGGTACACCAGTTGGAGGGTGGGCGATATGATGCATTGTAAGCAGCTTTCTGTTTTTTCGATCCATGACTCGAATTTCTTGCTCAGTACATTCCACTAGTCCAAAACTGTATTCGGCTTCAGGCACCGCCAAACTGTGTATTGAGGTTATTTTATTCCTAGAGTTTAGAGCGGACTGCAGGACAAATCTCATTATTTTGTAATACTCCCTGCGAATTCTCTCTTTTATTGTGTCGTTCAAGATGATTTCACATTCTTAGGTGCCCAGATAATTGTAAATTTTACATGGCTCAAGATCTTAAGTTATACTGTGCATAAAAACTTCAATGTTCTCTGGTGTCATGTCATTTTGTCCATCTTTAAATTGATTTTTGCGCCCTTGTCAAGGACAAATTGCATATAAATGTCATTGAGAAAATCATTGACGACAGATTTTGGGAGAGAATCGCTTCATTCTTAAAAAACACTTTAAGATCATCCATGTAAAACCAATGTGATACTGTTCTTCAATCACCATGGAGCTTGTAACCAAAGTCATTGAGTGTCAACTGTCTAGATAGTGGGATCAAACTAAAGGAAAACAGTAGAGGGGATAACGATTCTCGTTGGCAAATTCTCCTGTTAATCTGAATACTCCTTGTTTCTACTACTTCCTTTCCGCTGAGTATTAGTAACCTGGTAATCCACAATTTCGTATTAGCCCTGGATTATTATTATTATTATTATTATTATTATTATTATTATTATTATTATTATTATTATTATTATTATTATTATTATTATTATTATTATTATTATATTCCTATTCAAGGAAAGACGTTCTAAGATTAAAAGCTTTTTAAGATTATCTTGCGCCCATGCAACCCGCAAAGCACAGTACATTCATCACAACTTCACTATTGTGCGTAATTCCTTGAACCTTAAAAGCAGTTTTGTGTCCCTGAGAGTAATTTTTGTATTTCTTCAATGAGATCTACAAATGAAAACTTTTTTGACATTCTTTATTTTATTTATTTATTGCAAATAATCGTAAGGATCCTTCCATTACTTCTTTGGGAGAACATTGTGGGAGGAGTTGGGAGGGGGGAGTTAGCTCCTTTGGGTATTCTTCTTATTCCAAACTTCCCACTTTATCCGACAGGGAAGCATTGAACTTGACGTCGCCGTAACGTTTATAAAAGTATTTCGTAATAGAAAATCGCCTAAACCTTTAGTTTATTTTCCAATTTATTTTTAGACTAACAAGTGTAGAAACATGCAGTGAACATGCGAGGAACATTTGGGGGAACATTCGAGGAATCTATTGAACTAACATTTGAGGGTACATTTCGGAGAACATTTGGGTAACATTTCACGGAACGTTTGGAAGAAATTTTGAGCGTACATTTGGAACATAATTTGAGAACATTTGAGGAACTTTTAGGGGAATATATGAGAAATGTGGGGAATATGCGAAGAAAAAGGTAGGAGATCATATGGAGGATGCGCGGAAGTACAAGTGGGAGTGAATGTCGGAAACATGTGGTTAACATGCGATAAAACACATAATGGACATTTTTCAATTTATTCTTATCTGTCATTTACATGTGTTATTTTGCTTAGTAAACTATACTAGAGATTATCTTGTCTACCTTACTAATCTAGAGTCTTATACTAGAGACTTTCCTCTCATGTAGTGAACATACAGGAAACATGAGATGAACCTATTCATATTTCTCCTTAAATTTTATTTACATTGATCACTTACGGCCTAGCTTACAAACAAGATACTTATGAACTAATCTAAATCAACTTTGCCTTTCATCCTAACGTATTTAAACGCCGAACATTATTTTCATTATTTACACAGTGCATAGAGGGAATGTGCGGAGAACAAGCCACCAAATACGCGGAAAATATATGCTATAAGCATGCGAGGGGAATATAGAGGGAAAAAAAGAAAACTTGCGGGGATCAGATAGAGCAAAGAATTGGGCGAATGTTTAGCTCTTCTGGATAACCCTACTCCGTAGCAGTCTGGTGAGAAGTGAGCAGAATTTGGAAATCTATGTAAAATTAAATTGACGCGTTAATAGGCTCATTTTCTCAGGTCTACTACGCTACAATGAACAATCCAGGTTCTAGCTTGAAGTTGGGATCCGGTGTGAAGCTCTTTTCACTTTTAATATAATGATTTACAAAGTGCGGAATTAGCACTGGTCCAGTCAGTTGTTATTATTGTACTTAAGTCGGAATGTTTTTCGTGATCTTCCATCCAATGAAGCAAATAGCACCAATTTACTTGTCGGATAAAGTCGTATTCACTGAAGGGAGGAGATAAAGAGATTAAAAGAGAGGAGATAAAGTAGTAAAGCTGGATTGTCTTCCTTTCATTATCACTGATTTAAAAGTGAATGGTAAACTTAGTTTCAGAGACTGATTTCATCAATAATTTAGTTTATTATTTCTTTGGTTGTCTGTAATAAAACATCTACGATTCATTAATTCTATAATATAATATATGAAGAAATATGTTTACAGGAATGACCCAAAAGAATCAAATCCATTGGTAGTACGACATGTCAACGGCTTTGCAACTAAGCTTGGGTAAATGTTAAGGGAGCAGAGGGACTCCAGCACCACTGCGATGACCGAGAGAAAAATGGGAGATGTGTTACCCCAGAAACTGAATTGACACATTTCAGAGCAATCAATACACACCTGCGCATTGTTGTCACGATTTAAATTATGGCTTTAAGTAGTGTTTCTTCTGAATTTCGGAGTTCGACATATGCTAAAGGGAAATGCGCGAAACAGAAACGCCTACCCTCTCTTTTGATTCTCTAATTTCTCGTTTGCATAAACCGGGACAGGTAGCTCGGGGCATCAACTGATGTCACTGCAGTGCCTCTGACCGAGAGGTCGTAGGTTCGAGGTCAGACTGTGGTAGAATTTTGGATACTAGGTAGAAAGCAAGAGTCGAAATCAATCGTTGTCTGGAGGAGAATTCTAGTGACCGGCTGCTGTGATCGGTAGGTTTTCGTGATTTCTCCGATCAACACCTGGCGAATTCCGGAACAATACTCTAACAAACAGGCCACAGTCCTTGAGCGATCTTCCCTTCCTCTACCTTTTTGACAGCACGTGCTGGGCGTCACCCCTGGTATCTGGTTGGGGAAAACTTCGAGAGACTACGGTAGATCGCCGCCGGGTCTCACCATCCAGCGGGGGAACATCACCGCCACCTACCGGGGAGAAACATGCACTACACTTACGGGTCTAATGACCTTTGCAGCTGACGCGCCCGGAATCGCTAAACAATCAATCGTTCGCATAAGCGCTCGTCTGCGGAGCGGGGAGGAGCGGCATGCGACTACACTTACGGGTCTAATGACCTTAGCAGCTGACGCGCCCGGATTCACTAGACAATCAATCGTCCGCATAAGCGCTCGTCCGCGGAGCGGGAGAATCGCGGGAGGAGTGCGGCATGCGCGAGGGGAGGAGGCGTCGTGGACGGCGCGAGGAGGACGCATTTGACTTGCAGCGACCTGGCCACCACCCTCACCCCCGCTCCGCCCATGCACTATTCATGCCCTCCCCCTCCCCGCCCCTCCTCTCCCGCTCGCCACGTGCGCCATCTCGCGCGCGGCGGCCTCTACCTGTGGGAGCTCCTCAGGTCGATGCCCTTTTGGCCCCTCCAGCTATCAGCATTTCTACGAGGACAACCAGGGCGAACGGACGTCATCCGAATTTAAAAATTGACCCCCAAAAATCTATTCGATTTCATTTATTCACCAGGACCTGGTGAGTCATAAGTTATGTTGAGAGTGAGATTCTCATTTTCACACATTAATGTTAACATCTCCGGGAGCGGTAGCTCAGTGCTTGAACTGATGTCACTGCAGCGCCTCTGACCGGGAGGTTCTAGGTTCGAGTCCTGAGGGCGGCAGGATTTCCGACACTAGCTTTTCAGCAAGGTCGAGTTCAGTCACTGTCTGGAGGAGAATTCTTACGGCCGGCTACTCTGATTGGTAGTTTTCCGTGGTTTCTCCGATCAACAGTAGGCGAATGCCAGTGCAGTACCCTACCAAACGGGCCACGGACCGCGCGCGACCTTTCCTTCCTCTTTCTTGCCCTATCCTCTCCCCCTGCACACACACACACACACACACACACACACACACACACACTAACATGCACTACTCTACCACATATTCCGGGAGACCGGTCGGGAGCTTAGAGCTTGTCCCGACTGGGGCGATGCCCCGCTGGTTCTGATTAGAGGGAAACCCACTAGCCGACGGTAGGTCGCCGCCGGATCTTGCCATCCTGCGAGGGAAGATCACCGCCATCTCCCGAGAAAAAAAACCGCCATCTCCCGTCCTTTTTTATCAATAATTAATCAAATAGTGCGTGTAAATGTGTCTGATCAGCAGCAGCTGGAAGAGAAAACTCTCTAGATTAAAAATAAAAGTAATTCTGTCACACTGTCATTCATGACTATTCTAAACATTAGTAATTTATAATTATCGGGGAATACAACGTTCTATTATCTGCAATAATGAAACTACTATTTGTCTTTTTTAATGAAACGTAGAGCTTAAAGATTCTCCACGACAGGAGAGAAAATCAGGCAAATTACTGAATCTTTTACGATTTTTAACCTCGTGCAAATACTAATTTTGAATATGAAATATCATTGTAATTTCACATTACTGTTAAGAATAAGCCATTTCTACCCACAAAAACGTTAAAAACACAAATTTCTTATAATGATGTCTTGCCAGATGTCCGATCTCTGGAAACACGACGCTGGCTCACACGGAAATTTGAATTGAACTGTTGAGAATTTTCTAGTTTGACTTCACGTCGGCTCTCAACATTACCGACTAAAGTTGAATCCCGTTTCGCCCGCCCGCCAGGGACCGACACAGCAACGATCTTAATCATGTTTATCCGTAACTTTCGTCGTTCAATGACTGAGTGGATGAGATATTTGATTAGAACGAAAAGTATAAGAGGATTTAATTTTAATTGACATTTACCAAGGGCTTATTTATATCGCACGTGCGTGACAAGTTCGCTGAGGGTTTTCCACATTTTCAAAAACCTACCGTCCCAATTCAAGTTTGAACCCAAGAACGTGGATATTGGAAACGAATGTGTGCTATCAAGAGATTACTGTAAGAAGGAACTGCTACTGCTTGTCCATTGTTGGGAACATAACTGCAGGTTATGTATATGCACTTATTTTATCAGTCCGTTCATTCACAGATAATTCATTTGGAAATGATTTCATCACTATTACTCGCACTATTGGAAATAATCCTATTCCTAATATAATTGGAACAGAAGGTAAAAAAAATTTAAGTCAAAATGGACATTCATTAATAGAATTTGCAGAATTCAATGAATTAAGAGTAACAAATACATTTTACAGGCACCGAAATATCCATAAATATACGTGGACTGCAAGAGGAAGTACTTCTATTATAGATTATGTACTGGCAAACAAAAAGAAGTGGGTTCTAATAAATGAAACAAGAGTGTTTAGGGGTTCAGATATCTCAACAGACCGTTTCCTAGACATCTCAACATTACAACTACCTAAAAGATGGAAACACATTACTAATAAACAAATAAATACCATCGAAATTTTCAAAGTAAACCTTCTTCAGGATCAAAGCATCAGAGTGATATATCAAACAAGATTGAACATAAAATTACAATCTACACCCACTAGTAATAACATAAATGAGGAGTGGAGAAATATTAAACAGATATTGACCAACGCTGCATTCGAATCATTAGGTAAAAGGAAAAAGTAGTATACAAGAAGGGGAATTAGAGTTTGGGACGAAGAAATTAAACTACAAATAGATGAAAAGAAAGAAGCCTATTTAAAAACATTAAAGATACCAAATAGTTTAGATTTAAAAATTGAATATAAAAATAAATCTACTCTAGTGAGAAATAAAGTACGAAAAATTAAACGTCAAAATTGGGAGAGATACATAGCAAATTTAGAACACGATCTACATGGAAGATAAGATCATGCATATAAAACCATAAAAGAATTAAACAAAAAAGAAAAAGATATTCTAATAATTAATCCCATACCAGAAAAATAATGGTTAAATTACTTTAAAAACTTATGGACAAATGATGAAGCTGATGCAGTATTAATGGAACCCATTGACAATGTTGACAATGTTGATATGCAAGAACTTGAAGAAGCACTCAGAACTAGTAAAAATAAAAATATCTGCAGGTACAGATGACCTGAATGTAGAATTAATAAATTATGCACCCTTATAGTTTAAACAAAGATTAGTAGCTTTTATTAATGCATGTTGGTATGAAGGATATGTACCTGATAAATGGAATGAAGCAAGACCATTGAGAAGATGGAGTGAGCAGTTTTCAGGAGCCGGAACGGACTGAACAAGTCTAATCCTTGCAGTTGATGATGACGACTATTACTCCCAATTTCATCGCCCTGCATGATGTTCATTTGTTTCTTGACCTGTCAAAGTGCTCCCTTCTTAGAGTAAAGCCTCTAAAACTCCCACCCCACTGGCTTTCCGTATGTGTGCGGCGTGATATTTCTCCCGCAACGAGACAATATTTCGGCCCGATCAAGTGCGAGCAGGTTCCCACTGGCCAGTGATAACGTATCTTCGCACGCCCTCGCACCTCAACAGGGCTGCCGCGTGCGCCTATCGATCTGTTATCGACAATCGCGTTCGCCCCGCTCTCCTTTCTCCAGCAGAAGAGAGGAAGACTTGAACCGAAGTGCAGCGGTGTGGAGAATTCCATGCGATGACTATCGACTTAGAAGACGATTGATTGCTATTTTCTCCTTACTTCAAGCGTTTTCCGTGTATTGTAAACGCTTTCAGATTATGCATCAAATATCACAAGGATGTGAAATTTTAGTTCCGGAATTTTTCAATCATTCTAACTCATCCGCAAATACTTACTATCCGCATCCCCCAAAAAATTAATTAAAAATGTGAAACTTCGTGGTTCGAATTTCTTTATTCTTAAAATATTTCATTTCTTTCGTTTTTTCTCTGCACTCCGGTGTTACCCTTTTTTTCCTTTCTTCTTCTTCTTCTTCTTCTTCTTCTTCCCGACAGGGTATAGGTCATGTGACGTGTTCCTGCACCCATTTTTTTCTCTGTTTGCCAATGTCCCTTTCTCCTATTTTTTTTTACTTTCGTATACACAAATTCAATTTGTCATAACTTACTGCAAGTTTTCTGAGCTTCTTTACATTAAAAAATACAGATTATGCATCAGGTTATTTAATTTCAATGCATTTTATCACAATATAGTTTTCTTCACAATAAGTGAGCAGGTTTCCTTTGTAGATAGTTATCTAAGTGTGTTATTAATATTATTATTGAGCAAGCGAAGCGATTTTTTTTTAAATCGCCGACCAGACATTTTGTCAGTCTGTAAATGTTTCTTACGCAGCCATACCCAAATGTAAGATTCGATTTTCTTCGAATTTGACAGATTAATCCTTCAAGTCACTAAGGTCTACTGTTCACAGAATAATGAAGGATTCCAATGATTTAAGATATTTGAGAAGTGATGTGTATTCGAGTAAATTTAGTATTTCTCTCAACTAATTCAATTTGATACTCTTTCATTATTTTTTATACCTGATGTTTTATAAGTGAGATGTCAATCGGTTACTATTAAATCTGCATTCCTAAAAGTTCTGTCAAAATGTGAACATATCTGCAGTTTGTTCTGATTAGGCGCAAAGGTATGAGAATAGACCCAGTCGATAAAAATCTACAAGGTTATTAAACACTACAGCATTACGGGTTAATTACCATTCTGGCTGGGTTTTATTAAATTTAATTATTAAATTATAATTAAATGATTAAATTTATAGTTACTTGAGCCTCTAGGCTGGAAAAGGCATTATGTGCCATGCAGTTCTGGTTTCCTAACGTAACATGCATGACAAAATCATATAGATACTCATACGTGAGCTCAACTTTGAGATACATAAGTTTTTCTATGATTCCAAAATCATCTGGCTGTGGTCGAAAGCCAAATGTCTACATAATGGCATTTTACGTGTAAAAATTAGAAACATTGCGTGTTGCGCAGGCACAAACTGTCTGGAGCAGTTGATTCCCGCAAATGTTACACCAGTCTCTCTCGAGAGTAAACAGCGTCAGTTACTTCATGCATAAGACCGCTCTCGACGTCAACACACTGTTTTCGGTGTGACATCCTCCCATCTCCTCTAAGTGTTTATGATGTTTCGCTGTTGGGAGGTAGCTGAGGGATTCCTGTGATGCTGTTCTGTTTAGGCTAATATGAAGCTGATTAGCATTTTCATCTCACTGTGGAGGTTCAAAATACAGTGTTCCCTGAAAATTATGTTCCTCACATTAGAGCAAAACTTCCGGAATTTCGTTTTTATATAAATCATTTTCTGTGAGCATGTTAAAATAATGTTATAATAGATTTAGCCAAGTTGTAGGCAGAAGAATATGTAAACTCGCTCAATGCAACATATGTTAATATTGAGATTTATCTCCTTATGTTAACTGAAATAAGTTTCCAATTTTATTAACACCTAAAGCTATAAAATGAAATATGTTAACAAACACACTGATTCATTATCCAACTTTCGCATATGAAGTACTAATTGTTCGTCTTTTCTTGCACTGCTTTACCGGAAGAAGCCAAATCCTCCGACCTCATTCACTAAGCGCATTTCGTATACCTCGATGGCGAGGTCCATGTGCCATCGGACGCACTATAAACACAACTCCCCCCCTCCTCCTCCCCAGAAAGGATTTTGCGCGCCTTCGGCGTGAGCCATACCGGCAGCGGCACCTGCGCACAGATAAGGATCCTTATCGCAGGCGACCGTTGGCCAGTCGGTCTCTCTGAGCAGCCCTGTGCAGACAGCACCCGGTGATTAATCTCGCTGAGAATGTGTGTGTGGTAATAGAAAAGTATTGACATTAAAGGAAAGAAATACTCGCGGAATAGTGTGAGATAAAATATTAAAGAATTTGTGTCAAGAGACGTAACTATTACTACCGAATATATCCAAATGGAGGTCTGTAAATTGGTCGATTAAGAGATTTACGTTTCTTGAAGAATATTGTTAATTATGAGTCAAAGTAGTACATCATTTTGTTGGTCGTTTGAAACATTATCAAGTTGAATGAATCATATTTCCAGAATTAAGTACAATGATCGGTAACTTACACATGGCATAACGAAAAACTTGTTTGGTCTATATCCTGATGTTGGCTCATAGGAAATGATCGTACGACAAAGAAAGGTTGAAAATAAAAATTAAATTAACGAAAGAAACAAAAAAGTATGTACAGTCGACTCCGGTTATAGTAAACTTCTGGGAACTAACATTTTTGGTTCACTGTATCCAAGGTTCACTATATCCAATGATGTCAAAATTAAATAGAATTTCTCCATAACTATTTATTTTATTAATATAGAGATACCGAAAAATACATTAAAAGCATGTACTGAAACTTTAAATATTTTTTGTCTTTAGAAAATCAATTAATTTCAATTTTTTGCTTCGTACTTTTTCTTTAGTAATTTCTCTCGATCTTTCTCCAGCATGGAGAGAGCTTATGCTCTCTCCATACTTGATTACGAATTGTCCTCTGGGTCTACGTATCGTAATGCAGTCTTGGCACCCTTCCATGCTTCTTGCATGTTGGACAACAATGGCGTGTAGTGTGGGCTACCGCGGCTACCTGCGGTTGCCCGAGAAAATTACGAGAATAAAAATCAGATATTATATTAAAAATAAGTATTAGGTCGCTTTTTCAGTGATGTACCATTTTCAAAATTCCCTTATTCTCCCCCGTGGATCCGCGCCTAAGGTCAGGTCAATAAAGGGTCCGGGTCCGCTACCTTCACCTCAGGAGGGACTTCTTTCATTATGATCCTTGGCAAACGATATTTGTTCAGGCTGCCTAGTGTTAAACTTTGTGGCACTGAGGCGACGTATTAGAGAGATTGTGCACCCTAGAACTATCGATCTTCTGCGCATGCGCAGTTTAAGTTTCGTATCACTATTGAGCATCTACGCATGCGCAGATGATCGATAGTCGGCCCTCTAAGGCGGACTAAACTCGCTATTCAATTTCCAGGGGGAAATTAATTTCTTGGGTATTTTATTTCCTATGTTCACTATAGCCGAGTTTCAGGTTCACTATAACCGAATCTTCTTATGCTTATTTGTAATGTAAGTGAAACGGGACCAGTGACGTAAGTTCACTATAACCGAGGGTTCACTACATCCGAGTTCACTATAGTCAAAGTCAACTGTATTTGGATCCTTTCCGGTTTTTTAACATTGTCTTTGACTTTTGTAGTATATGCCAAGCAATGCTGATTTTCTTCGTACATATTGATGTGAAGGAAAATTCTTGGATTTCATGCTTCATGCTTTCTGAAGGGTACTAGCGAATACAATTTGCTCTAGTGCTCTCAATTAGAATAGTATACAGTCATAATGAATTTCGTATGCAAAAGTGCAACATTGACGGAAATAGTAATTTGGTGCTATTTGTTTCATAGTTATAGTTTTAGTTTATAGTTTTCATAGGTTACCTATAGTTTCACTAGTAAATAGTTTTACAGCATATAAAACATAATCATAAGTGATATAATTTGTAATTTTTCACCATTTTCATGATGGGTCTCGTAAATTGGACTTTCGTGATTACACCCGAATATTGAAATCTAAGAAATTGCATCTACTAAATGCGGCTCATGCCATTCTCGGCACTATGCAGTTTATATTCTTTACTGCAGCAACAGGCGATTTTTAGTGGCATTCTTCAGTTCTGTTACTTTGGTTGCTCTTAAGTAAAAATGATCAGGAAAACAATCGTTCAATATGTGGATTGTTGACACAATTTCCAGCCTTGAATGTTGACTCCCTTCCTTTGTTGGATATTAGAACAAATATGTGCGTACAACGTTGTTCGAACTCTATTTCGCTGAATATTAGTCATTTGTATTTCTTCTGAGATTGGTCATATAAAGGCGGCTATATCTTGGAACAATTTCCTTTCATAATTTCGAGTTTTCATCATCACAAACGTTCATTCATTCATTGGACATGATTTTCCTTCTAATAGTAGGTAAGTCTTCTCCATCAGTTTGTGGGAGAACTGTTATTGCTCCTTTCAAAAACATTGTACAGACATGAAAAGACGAACTTCCTTGATTCATTCGTATGATTTTTGAGATCGATATGTTTCTATACTTCTTTATATTTTCATTTTGCCGACAATGTGTAGCTCATTCTAATTTATTTTATTCAATTTGCAATTGCTCAGTGACGTGTGTGGAGTGCTACGTGCGGATGCTGAGCCGCTGACCTTAGCCTTCGATGGCCGCATAGTAGCTGAACGGTCTGTGGATGGCGCCATCAGATGCCGAGTTGCAGAACGGACTCGCTGGATGGCACTGAACGGTTGAGCAGGGACACTGAGTGGCTGAGCAGAGGTGTTGAGCAGAGGCGCTGAGGTGATTCGGCAGACACTTAGGGGTTGAGATGAACCGCCAATGGTCGCTGAGTGGCTGAGCAATGGCGCTAAGCTGAGTCTTGGCGGGCACTGAGTGAGTAGGGGTCGCTGAGTGGTTGAGCCCTGACGTACGCTGAGTGGCTGAGCTGAAGGGCTGTGCTGAGTCACCGGCATGCGCATAAAGGCTGAGATTCCGATGGTCGCTGAGAATCTGAGGAGAGGCGCTGAGCTGAGAAGTGGCGGGCGCTGATTGTCCTGTAGAGGTCCTGAGTTGAGCCTTGGCGGCTGCTGAGTGGCTGAACAGAGACGCTGGGCAGAATCGCTGAGCTGAGTGATCGTCAGGTGCTTGGAGGCTGAGCTGCCTCTGAGTGGCTGAGCAGAGGCTGTCTTGGAGTGTGCTGAGTGAGCGAGCCGCTGAATTGCGCCTTGGCGGGCGCTGAGCGTCCGCACAGCGGCGCTGAGCGAGTCTCGGCGGATGCTGCACGGCTGAGCGGAGGCGCTGAGCTGAAGGGCGTTTGCAGGAACAGCAGCAGCTCTTCGGGCAGCCAGCAGTCGCTGGCGCCCATCGCCGACGAGGAGGGCGAGGAGGCGGAGATCGCGGTGCTTCCGCCGCCGCGGCCGCCGCCCCCGCGCCCGCCCTCGCCCACGCCCTCCGTGCGCAGCGTGCGGCCGACGAGGCCGCCGCCCCCGCCGCCGCTCGCGCACTCCGTCTCCACCCCCGCCCCCCAGCGCCGCCGCCACCGCGCCCATGCGCCAGAGTGAGCCACGCCTCCACGCCTCCGCCCACTGTGCGAATCGCCTGCACGAGGGATGCACCACGCAACTTTCTATTGTTTAAATCGGGAGCTTCCACAGCTGGAATCATATTGATTGATAGGGCACGGATTCTGATGACCTAAAATTCTTTAAAAATTACCTATAAAATGACAAAAATTAAAGAAAAATTACCTATAAAATGACTCAAAAAAGGGAAATTACCTATTTTTTTAAAAAAAAACTGCCCAAAAGGGTGTATGAATATGTTTATTTGTTCAATGGATTTTATAATTTTTAATAAAATTTATTTATATAAAATTATATTCAATATAAAGGTTTTATTTTAGAAGGAAATGGAATCCTTAGCTTTCATCTTCCTACCGTCAGTTTTGAAAGGTGGAGGAAGTTACCAAAAATAGTATAATTTTGAGAGTTCGAAAAACAAGAGCCCATTGCAGTACTGAATTTCGTCGTGAACTCATGATGCATTAAAATCTTCATTCTAGTGTGTCATTGTCATTCGTGAAACATTCACTAAATATCACGAAAATGAAACAAAATGCGTAAAAATGACGCAAGGACCCAGATAAATGACCTACAAATTGAATGATGGCGAAATGAAAATGACCAAAAAATGACCCAATAACTATACATTTCTATCACCTATAGTTCGTGGTAAACATTCATTTACAAGTTAGCTACGTCTAGAATACAACCAATGAAAAGATGACATGCCATCAGAATCCGAGCCTTTTTGATTACCTTCGGCAACCCGAAATGTCTCGTCGGCTCGTGGAATGGTTACAAAACGTTTGCCCATCTCTCCGTTGCCGAACAGAGTGAAATGTATTTCTGCATTTCACCCCAGGTGGCGTACACAAAGTCAGGTGAAATGTTATGTAACCAGCCCGTGACGATAGTGGACGCTACGCTTCAACTCTAGGACTCGAGTTTAATTTTCCTCCTTAAAAGATTTTTAATGAACTTTTTTTCAAAATACTCTACCTTTTTTTCTCAATTCATGATTACTATCATTTAAAATAATACTTATCCGTCCACGTGAATAAACGTATTTGGACCATAAATATTTACAAACACCTGTAAGTGAATTAAGAAATTTTTGGCATTAGAATATTCTATGTAATTCAATATTTAACTGAATATGATAACCTTCTTGCAGAATTTCGCACACTGGGTGTGGGTTCTCGTAATTTAATTGTTGTCGTGCGCCACTGATTCTTGTGCTGTTCGTTTGTTCCCGTCTCGTTGATATTCGTATACATCATTCGTTTGTGTTGGTCTGTTTTTGACGTTGCTCCTTGATGTTGGTAGTCATAGAATGTGGGTTATACGTTTAATGATTGTAATAATCACATAGTGTGTTCTCTAGAGTACTTATCATTTTCTAATTCAGTGATTAAATGTCCTATTGTTATGTTTGCAATCAGTGTTTTTGTGTCGTTTCGTCGTTTATAATCTCTAATTAAATCGCTTTTTGTGTTTAGTGAAATTCCAATTGAGTTTTGAAGTTTATTGCGTTTTGTTTGTGAATGTTGTTCGTCTCTGTCCATCTCAGTGTCGTTGTCTCATTGTTATTGGTTCGTTTGATTGGTCACATTGGCTTTTGTATAAATCCTATTACTTTTATACTGAGTTTGGAGTGTTTATAGTGTTTTCTCTTTCAGAAAAATAAGATTTCAATTATTTATTAATATTCTCGTTTCATCATTAAGTGCTTCAAAGAAAAATGTTGATGAAAGGAAAATAGGAGAAAAGTGGGGAATTGCTTGGGAACACCTTACGAAATGGGGAACACCTTGGAAAATGCTCACCTCAAAATTCACAAATATTTATAGAGATTTCATCCAAATGTATACAACGCTCGGTTAAATAAACAATCAATATGTCTCGGGGACTTCATACGTTTTCTCACAAACATTAAATTATTTTTGTGTCGTGATATTTACAGTTAATTTCACGTTTTACGAGAATATTGAATATATTACTTAGTGATGTTAAATAATATGATTATTTTTTGTGACGGAATATTCTTTCTAATACTATTCTAATTCTATACTAATTGGAAATCGAGAAGTAGATGCAAGTGGTTATATTGCGATCTTTCTTCAAATAAGAGATTACGTTCTTACAAGTAATAAGTAATTACTGATTGTTTGCATTTTTATTACCTCTCCACTCGTAGGAAGCTTGCCTCATAACATGGCACGTCAGTTAAGGAAACGAAAGTATCGATTCATGTCGCCAGTGTCTGTCCTTTCACAATGGGGTGGCTATTATTTAAGAACGACTTAATTTTAAATCTCAACTTGGGGATTGCTAATTTTGTGACGGGGATCGCGGCAATTATTTAGTGTGGCAATAATTCAATTGGATTCAACTACGTAAATTGTAGCATTTAAAATAAAGTATTTTACTATAAAAATGTAATGATCCACATTTTCCATTTCAAGGGCACCGGAGGGAGATAAAGTTATCCAATAAATTAAACATTGTCAAGCATATGAACATATAGGAGTACTTATTTACGAACTCACAGGATACAGTCTACCGCAAGCACCAGCAAACAGCGGCATAGACACAAATCCATAAGCATTTGCTCCAACCCATGTACCTACGTCGTTTAAAATACGCTTTTTTCTGTCTACCCGATTTGTTACATTTCAATAATGGAAAAGAAACTAAAAACACAATTAATTTATATTCAATCGCTCTTGTGAATCTATCAATCAATAATTCTAATAATCACAACAAAAAGGTGGATATGCCATCCTCGTAATTTACCAGTTACATTAACAAACTGTACATTCTCAGTTTTAACATTATTATCTGGAACGTGAAATTAGGATCAACATTATTATACATACATGTACACATACATACGAGTACACATACATACGAGTATTATACATGTACACATACATTCGTATATACATAGACATATACACATACATATACATTTCCATGCGCGTCATATAACTACATACAACAAAAATTAAAAAGTCGTGTATTTAATAGTTTCAAATAATTGCGCAGGTGAGCCATAAAATGAAGAGTTAATTATATTATTGTTATTATTGCTCCTATTGTTTGCATTTTATCATATTATTATTATTATTATTATTATTTTAGTCTTAAAATAATTTAAAGTTAAGTTTTATTTATATCTCTTATTGCAATATGAAAATTGTAGTGTTCTGGTACCAGGCTGTAAAAACCTACCTGTAGAAATAAATATCTATCTAAAAAAGCGCATGAGGCTGAGCCAGTGCGAGGTCGGGAGCCGCGCCGCGCCGCGTCGCGTGGCCGGGCAGCGCCGCCGCCGCGTGGCGAGTCGTGGCGCGCGGAGCAGTGCGCGCGGGCGCTGAGAGAGCGCGCGTTGGTTCGCAGCCTGGCCGCGTCGCTGCTGTCGCCGGGCAGCCGCGCGTCGGCGCCGCCGGGCGCCGCGGTGTCGTCGCTGTCGGCGCCGCCCACCCCGGAGCCGCAGGCCGCGCCGCCCACGCCGCGCGCGCGCTCGCTCTTCCGCATCGACGAAGCGTGAGCCCCCGCTGCTCCTCCTCCTCCGCGCCGCTTCGCCCGCTTCTCGCTCGCTCTTCCGCTTCCCACTCTCTTCTGTCTCTCTTATCGTTCGCTGGTCTCCCACTTCCGGACGTTCGGGTTCTGTGCCCGTGATGGACACGAGCATCTTGAATTTTTCCGTAACGGAGTCCGAGTTTTAGGTTTTCTCGAAACTCGCTTCTCGCTCGCTCTTCCGCTTCCCACTCTCTTCTCTCTCTTGGATTATCTTATCGTTCGCTGGTCTCCCACTTCTGGACGTTCGCGATAAAACGGGTGGGTTCTGTGCCCGAGACGAGCATCTTAAATTTTTCCGAAACGGAGTCCGAGTTTTAGATTTTCTCGAAACTGAGACCGAGACCAAAATTTTCTCGAAATTATTTCCGAGTCTTATGTTTTCTCGAAACCGAGTCCGAGTACTACATTTTCTCGAAACCGACTCCGAGTACTTCATTTTCTTGACACCGAGGCCGAGTACTACATTTTCTCGAAACAGGTTCCGAGTCCTAGATTTTCTCGAAATCAGGTCCGAATCATAGATTTTCTCGATACTTAGGCCGACTGCCGCCAAGATTTTCTCGAAATTATGTCCATGCTATATTTTCTCGCAACCGAGTCCGAGTACTAGATTTTTTCGAAACCAAGTCCAAATCCTAAATTATCTGGAAACTAGTTATCTCCAAACTAGTTCAGATACCAACATATCAATGAGCCCAGGAATGTTTATCTTTGCCGGGAAAAGGACAAAAATTAATTTTATTTAATTCTCTAAAATAAGAATGTTTCTTTCTTGTCAAAATAATATCTGTACCTTCACTGCATTTTTGAAAATAAAATGTCTCTTATAACCTTAACTACTAACCGCATTTCAAGTCATTCACATCAGTCAATAGTAGTTACGATGCTAATATTATTTGCAGAGCAGCATATTTTAGTTTAATGGATAGACTAACATGCACATTTTTTAAAAAATATTTGTAGTATTTAATCAAAATTTTATTTTTTATCTGTTACGTATATAAAGTGGAATAGTTGTATCCTTCCGTAAACTAATGTCTAAACTAAATTTCAATGTTGATTTTTTCCTAACTTTATGATCGAGGAAATAAACTGTCAGACTTATCAATCGGATGAATACAATGCTAAGTAATAATTTAAAGTTTGTAGTACTGAGTTTTAAATATCCACTATGCAGAAATATTTTTTACACAGATTTTACTTTAATATGTTATTTTTTGATATCGAACTCTTCTCATATGTGATTATAGCTGACGAGTTCGAAAAATTAATTATTTACATTTGTACTCGTAATAATTGAGATACAATCGCTATAGTAGTTTGAGAAACGAAATAAAATTTCGTTTGAGTCCGTCAGATAGCTTCTGGTCTGATGGTTCTTGAGAAAGTTGAGAGAAAAGACGTACCCGCTTTTCATAGGGAAACCGATCGTATCTTAGATAAGAGTTTTTAAAACTTCCAAGAGGGAATCGTTTCCTTTTCTTTACGAACTGCCCCGTCTTGAGACAGCTCTGAGCTTCTTTCGGGAGACTGCGGTCTTTCTTCTGTGTCTTTTCCTCCGCGGCAATTTGCATATGTTTCTTTGCGATTCAGTTTCTCTTTCCATTCCCGGATCCTCTTTGAACGTCTAGAAGAGCCGTATTTCACCGCTCCTGCGTGCTCTCCTTTTCTCTGAAGACTTTCTCAGGGCGCAATATGAAACGGTTGCCGATCCCTTAGTCAACTTTTTATCCACCTGGCGATTCAAAAGGCGCGTTACGTCCATTAGATGCCTGAAAGGATATTCCCAGTTGAAAAGACTCGGTCTTCATCTCGAGCTGTTGGCCTTTTCTCTGCTACAAATCTATCTGCTTCTAAATGCTGAGGTGGCGGTGCAGGGTATTATTGGTGGTGGTAAAAATATGGTGAGGGTTGGAATAATGATATTATTTTGTGTATTATACTCGTATAAGGCGTTTTTTCTACTGTAAGTGCTTTCAGCATTTTCCACGATATTTGTTTTGATTTTTCATTAATGTTTCAGCTCTTGTCAATATTTTAAGTGTCTTTGCAATAAAAACTCAACGTATTCACTTTCTTTATTATTAGATTTATATATTATTGATTTTGGTAAAATAGTGTCGTTTTAGTACTTAAACTAGTTCTTAATCTAGGATGCATCGTATTATTTTCCTTGTGAACTGATATGTCGCCATTTATTTTTAATCCTAAATCATGATTTTCATCGATGAAGCTACTGTAGCAAATGTTCATTGTATACAACAAATTCATCGACATCTTACATTAACGTTCTCAAATATCAATATGGTTTGATATTGTACGATCCGAAACTGTTCTTTCGAACGTCAACACTTAAGCAATCTTCTTCGAGATTATACAGCAGTAATGGAGGGAACTCCGTAACATTCGTGAGGATTGCACCATCACCAACAAGAAGTAGTTAAATAAATTCCTTACATCCGAAAGGTTTAATCGACACGCTGAACCTCGCAAACAATTCGCTAAGGAACTGCTGAAGAAGTTGTTGTTAATGTGCTTTCCAGCGCACAGGTAACTGTTCAAGAATATTTTTAACGTGAATTCCTATAATGCTGCATTCTCTCGTAATGTATATTGATTGTAAATTTCGTATGATGAGCCACCTGCTATGCAAAGTGAGGGCAGCAGCTTTAATTTCGCCCCACGCAAGCGTTCTTCGCCGCCGCAAGGCCGCGCAAGGCAGCTGAAGTGGAGCTGAACGGAAGCTCTGTCTCGCTTGGCGTGGAAGGTCAGCGGCGCATACTGTTAGCCGCCGCTCGCCGCCCCACTCAGTCCCCTTGCCCGGCGCGAGGCTTCCGGCAGCGCTGTCCGTGGGCGCCGTTCGATCCCCGGCGCCCGCCGCGGCTCAAGGCGAAGGCCGTAACGACGCGGTGGCGTGACTCGCCCGCACCCAACACACTCCCTCCCACCGCACCAAAGCCCTCGCCGTTCCCGGTGCCGGCGCCTCTCCACTCTTCTACGTCTGCCCGCTTTTCTACGCATGCCCGCTTTTCTACGCCTGCCCGCTTTTCTACACATATTCGCTTTCATATGCCTGCATGCATTCCTGCGCCTCCCCGAATTTATACGCCTCGCTTTCCTACGCCCTTCCGCTTTCCTACACCTCCCCGTTTTGCTACGCTTCCCCGCTTTCCTACGCTTGTCCCCTTATCCCCTTTCCTATGCTTCCCGATTTCCCACGCCTCACCATTTTCCTACGCCTCCCCACTGTCCTACGCTTCCCCATTTTCCTACTCCTTCACATTTTCCTACGCATCCCCACTTCTCCACGCCTCCTCGCTTTCCCACGCCCCTCCACTTTCCTACTTTCCCCACTTTCCTGCACCTTCCGACTCACCTGCGCACTCCACATTCCTACGCCTCCCCACTATCCTATGCCTTCTCACTTTCTTATGCCTCCACACTTTCCTAAACCTCTCCACTTTCCTAAGCCTCTCCACTTTTCTGCGCTTCCCTACTTTCCTACGCCTTCCTATACCTCTAAGCTCTAACCTCTCCCCTGGTCCTTTACCTGCCGTACATGTAGCCGCCACGAATCCTCCCCACTCCTCAACTCTCTTCTACACCTCTTCGCACCCCCCTGGTCTGCCCTCCCCAACGCGTTCCCAAGAACGTGCCAGAAACCCGCGTCCCTCCCTCCCCCTCCCGCCGCAATGCCGCACTCACTGCAACACGCGCGATGCGGCAAGTCTCTTCGCTCAGCGTGCCACACAAACTCCTAGGATGTTTACTTGTCATGCACGAATACAAGCTGTGTGCATGGTTATTATTTATATTTACCATGTACCGGAAGGTACTCTGTAGAATATTTCCTGCACTTAGATGCTCTTCGCAAAGGATAGAAACAAAATTCAGTAAGTTAACAGATATAAGAAATTCGTTCAGAAAAATTTAATTCTCGCATATTGACAATGTAATAGTTTCCTATTCGTGATTCAGGATTTGAGCACAGGCGTGACTGTGAACTTAGTGAACCTTGTTTTATATAAAATGAGGCGTTGTAATTGTCGAATTTCAATAGACGGTTAGTTTATTATAAGTGTGTTTACCAGACGGTTAATGTCGTATAAGTGTGATTGTAGAATAGTTTATGACGTTTGAATCGATAATAGAAAGATACTACTACGTATCATATTTATTTTTAAGAGAATCTGGACTTCTGTCACAATTCTCACACATATAATTTTACCGTCAGAAACGACAACTGGATGTGGTACACAAAGTGTTCTAAAGTGCTATTTTTGTATGTTATGAAAGTCATCTTGATTAACTTCGTTGTACAATACACGAGCTGTAACGCCGCTTTATACTTCTGTGAGTTCGTACGTGTTCGCGAATTGGGAATAAATTTGATATACAGCCTCTTATTATGATTACTTAATTTTCGGCTCTGTGTTGATGCTTTCATTTATTTCTATCATTAGAACTTCACATGGACTGACGTCATGATATCATGGTAGATCTTGCCATGACCCATAGACTTTAGCTACTAAGAAACATTAGTTATTGTCAGGAGATTAGGTCATACAATTTCCCAATATACTTTTCTACTCATTAAGAATAACTTATTTGAATAATATATGCCTAAGATTATGCGAGTTAAAGCAAATGGCTAGTATTTTAATTATTTGTAGGAATTACGGAGGAATATAATAATATGTAGCAATTCAAGAATCTCTGGGATTTTTATTCGGCAATGTTCTCTTCAGGATGATAGTGAAAGGAGGTATTAGGAAGCTGCAGACTGGTGCTTTGTGATTGACACATCTCCGTCCAATGCTGAAGCAAACGAAAGAATGATCCCTAATCCCACATCCTCTATTATTCACAATGAACGAATGTGCACAAACTGTACGTGACGTGATACATATTTTATGAATAAGGTAAAAAATAAACAAAATGAAAATTCATTTTTTCAGAAGATAATGTTCAAATGCCTCTAAAGTCATGTTCTCTAATGAAAAGGCGCCTGGAGAATATGCAATTTTACGATACGTTTGAGTTTCACGGGTTGCCTATAAAACAGGCGTCGTTCGTGAACGGAACAAATTAAAGCACGTAATACTAATAGTATAGAATTTTGAAATTAGTTTTGCAGTATCGATTTAGTTAAATAACTTCTCCATTAATATTGTGGTTCTAGTTATTACATAAGATATTTTTAAATTTTAAACCTTTGTTTTTGCATGTTTTTTAAGAAAGACTTTTCACTGTATTCTTTTCATCTCCAATCCAGTCCAATACTCGTTTTAGTTATTCAGAATAAATCACATTTTCGAAAATGACATTAGAGATTACGTAAAATATTCACATTGACTAATTCTTGTGTAATAAGTACACTAACGTATATTCCTAACCTTTAAATCATTTGACATCTGAAACCAGATTCGTACGTCGTTCTTTGATTCACAAAATGACAAATTACGATAAATATTTAATAAATTATTAACGTAATTTTTTAACTATTTGTTGAGAGAAAATATCTCACTATGATCGTGCACGTAGACTTGTGCTACTTTAGTAAGCATTGCGTTTGACCTTGACTTCGGAAGGTAAAAGGTTTGGTCGAGTTTTATCGCTCATACCGTTATGCAAGAGTGTTTGACTACGGCTCGATGACCTCTTAAATATTCAATACGTACGGTAAAGAGTAGAAGGATGACGCAGAATGTACGCTGTTTACCGTTGTCTCAACTGCGTCGTAGCGTTCGGCTACTGTTCGATAAAAAACAATGTCCTTCCCTCCCTCAGATTATCAGAATTTTTTAAAATTGCAGATGCAAATGTTCACTTTTGTTACGCGTTGGAAAGATAGAATGTGAGGCTGGTGGAGTAGAGCAAACGCGACTGACGTTTGAACCCTGAGTTCGAATCCCAGTGCAGTGAAAAAAATTGAAATGGGTAGTTGGAAACAGTTTTGCAGGTTTGTGTGTCTTAATAATACCGTGTAGCCGTTACAGATATTGCGAAAAAGTAAGTGGAGTTGAAGCACCACTAGTTTTGTTTGCATCTCCCTGTCATAAACCTCCAACTCCTATCTCATAACGGAAACTCGGTCGCACTCGCCTGGCGAGATGTTTGTGCGGTTTGTCCCGAGGCATCTCGGTCAGCGCAGTCCATATCGCGCACCGCCGCCCGTGCACCAGCCGCCCCAACGGCCGAGACCTCCGCGCCGCGCCGCGTCCAAGGACGAGGGGGCGCTGCAGTTTCGCCCGCTCCGCAGTCCGCTATCGCTCCCATCGCCCCCGCGCCCACCTCCCTTCACTCCCCACGCCCACCTCCCTCCACTCCTCTCGCTCACCTCCCCCACTCCCCTCGCCCACCTCACCCCACTCCCCACGCCCACTTCCCCCACTCCCCACGCCCACCTCCTCCCACTCCTCTCCCCACCTCCCTCCACTCCCCTCGCCCACCTCCCCCACTCCTCTCGCCGACCTCCCCCACTCCCCACGCCCACCTCCCTTCACTCCCTCGCCCACCTCTCTCCACTCCCCCTCGCCCACCTCCCCATTCCTCTCGCCCACTTCCTTCACTCCCCTCGCCCACCTCCCTCCACTCCCCTCGCCCACCTCCTCCACCCTCTCGCCGACCTCCCCACTCCCCACGCCCACCTCTCCCCCTCTCCCCACGCCCACCTCCCCACTCCCCACGCCCACCTCCCCACTCCCCTCGCCGACCTCCCCCACGCCCCACACCACTTCCTCCCCACCCCCACGCCCACCTCCCTCCCACCCCCACTCCCCCCCATTTCCCTCGCCCACTTCGACCCGTCGCCGCAGGAGAGGCGAATCTGCAAGCATTACTGCAGTGCCGAGAGATATGCGAAACATGAATATACAAAAGTACCTACTTAACCTTTACTCAAATGAATAAATATAATAAAATGAGAAGACGGTTCACTGACAATTTATCTACTTTATGGGTTAAAGGTGTTTTGAAGCTTGGTGGAATATCATGTATTCCGCGGTAAAGACCTATTTTTCCGAGTTTCGTCACTCAATAACGACATAATCACCTTTATCACCATTATTATCATTATTATTACTATAAGTATATTCAAATATAAATCGCATAGTGGCCTTCATTTTTCTCGCATGATTTCTGTAAGAAATTAATTTGTTTCAATTAATTCCGAATTCACCAGTAATCAGGTCTGATTTGGATGAATATGTAAAAATTAATTTGCAATAGTTATTAGAAATGTGTTAAATTTCTTTGTTGGAAAACCTTTTATTTTTGCTTCATCTTCTTACGGTGTGTTAAAGCCATCCTGTAAATATTTATGGAGAAAAATTAAAACGCTCATCGTTTCTTTGACGAATTGATAAATACAACGGTTATAACGGATCTATTATTGAAGAACATTGAATTTTCAAGTGAAGCTAATGACTTTTACATTTAAAGTATTATCTACGATATTCTGTCTTGTACTATTTACTAAATTTTGTTTGTCTTTTGAGTCTCTTTTTAATATAATTTATACTTACTCATTTTGTTAAAATCTGTACTCTGTAATATACACTGTACCCTTCGTTTCGTGCAACCAATGTAGAAAATAAATACAATAAGAGAAAGAAGAAATACAAGTAATATTTCTTGATTCAGCCCATGTGGCGAGAAGGTAGGCAATGAATGGATGTTGTTTACTACTCAAGAAAGTGCGTAGAAGAGGCGCATCGTCCGCCAGGTGAGTGAACACCCGACGGCGACGGTTGCAGCCAAGTAGCGCTGCCAAGTATTACTTAACGGAAAGGGGGCGTGGCGTTTATAGAAGTCCCCTCACTCCTCTCCGCTCCTTGCGCCGCAAAGCGTATTGCTTGGGAGATTACGTTCTTACGTCTTAATTTATTTTGATACGGCTACGTTATTAATAGAGAAATTATATTAGTTTGATATAATCCTGTATGAAGAGCAAACATTCAAAAGGTGACATGTCCATTTGGCAAAAATTGAGTTCTTCTGTTGTTTTAACCTAGAATTTTATTTCCAAAAAGAAATGTAACATGTCTTACCATACATTAAGTAGTATTCTATTTGTTGAGTTAAAGAAAGTGTAATATTTGGACTAAACTTTTCATTTTTATTAAAAAAGTGTGAAGTGGACATGTCACGTTTTAAATGTTTGCTCCTCATATATGTTTATAGTCTGTCAAATTGAAGAATATTTAAAATTTTGAATTAAAATATTTTATTAATTATCTGGATTCAATTATTTACCCAATTTTGACAGTCTATAAATATATGTAGGACCATATTCAAACTAATCGAATTTCTTACGTTTCAGTATGCGCCCCTTGGAGAAGTGGTCAAACCGATTCACTTCCACAATTTGGTAGTGGGTTCAAATCTCGGTCTAACCATGTGAAATACGTGGGGGACAAAGAGGTTTCGGAGGAGGTTTTTTCGGGAATCTCTCGTTTCTCGTACCTCTTATTTCTCCGGTGCATCCGATGTATCTATGTGGCATTTTAGGTCGGTTTAATTCGACTTTTGCCAGCTAGCGCTAGTCAGAGGTCTTGGCTTTTTTTATTCATGCTCGGTAGTAAGAGATATGTGGCGAACGTCGAGGGACGTTTTACCATCTAGCATACTGGCCTGACCTTTTCTTTCGTCACACTTCAATAGAAAATGAGACTATTGTTAGTACAGCTGAAAGCTACAACTCTATTTCTGTCTGAACCGGGAATCGAACCCAGGAATCGCACTTTAGAAAACTAACACGCTGTGTATCAGCCACCCGAGGGTTCAGCAGTCAAATCATACCCATATTATCACCCTCAAACCAAACCATTCATCTGAGTTTTGTCCAAAAATGCGTAGGTACCGAGGATCAACTTTGTATTGAAAGGAAAGGGTTTTCGTTTAGAAAGAAGTTTGATCTTCCTGCCTAACCAAATTGCGTTATTTTTTCTGTAAAAGAATGGATTCTTGATGGGTTATTTGCCGATTTGCTCTTATTTGCCGATTATATAAACAGATTTTATAGAATATGTAAATTTTAATAATATCTTAAAATTAAAAGGATGAACGCTTATTCATCATCATTTGTACATTGCGTTGTTTAGAAGTGAGAGTTCAAATAAATCTCTTGAAAGCAGTTGTTTCCTCATCTTGCGCGAGCAAGCGTATGAGTGTGAGGTTGTACTCGTAAATAGCAAAGAGAAGATGGCGAGTTTTTTTATCTTCAGAGATGAATGAACATTATTCAATGCATAGATTATTGAGTGCTTATAAACGTCATGTTTATTAATCATCTGGCATGTGTCTTTACGAAAACCTTTCAGTGGTTACAGTTATGTGTTATTCATACGATCAAATTAAAGATTTCCTAATACAATCCAGTCTTGGAAACATATCAGATATTTCAATTATATTTCACACATTAATTTTACGTTTTATGCGTTTAACTCTGTATTCACAGTGAATAGTGATTTCAGTTCCGAATGACACCGTCGCGTAATAATATTTTTAATGCCTTCAATTTTTTGAGTAGTGCAAGTGTAGAACTTTCCTGTTGTAACGTTTCTATAGCTCTTCAATTTGCGCGATGAAGTTACACAGTACAGCTAGTAATAATAAAGATTATTTCAGATATCATTTTTGTAATGCACATAATCGTGGCACTGGCAGAATGAGCCTTACAAGCAGTGCGAATAGAAAAACGGCATCCCTGTTCCATCGGGAGCCCCTGGTGGCGGCCTCTGTTCTCGGGGCGAGGCGCAGGGCCGATGCGCCTGGCGGCTGCTCAACGAGCGCGGCCTCTCGCCTAATTGCGCCGTTGCCTCGTTGCGTAAGGGACGAAAGGTCGCCGACGCCGACGCCGACGCCCCTGCCGCGCCAGCGCCGGCGCCTTGTTGACACGCGCGGCGGAAACAGCAGAGGACGCCGCCTCGCACCTGCGCCGCCCTCTCGCACACGCCGCACTCCCTTCCACTTCATTCTTCACCTGCCTGCCCGTCGTGCCATTCATTCCTCGCCTCCGTGTCGCTTCCTCGTTTATTTATCCCCTGTCTCCCTTCCATCTGCCGTGCACCGCCCTCTCACTAAAGTCGCACTCCCTTTCACTTCAGTCTTCACCTACCTGCCCGTCGTGCCATTCATTCCTCCTCTCCGCGTCGCTTCCTCATTTCTTTATTCCCTGACTCCCTTCCATCTGCCATGCACCGCCCTCTCACAAAAGTCGCACTCCCACTTCATTCTTCACCTACCTGCCCGTTGCGCCATTCATTCTTCGCCTCTGCTTCTCTTCCTTATTTGTTTATTCCCCGTCCCCCATACTCCTTTCTATTTACCATGCACCGCCCTCTCGTGAATGTCCCACACCCTTTCACTCGAACCTTTTCCCTCCTGCCCCTTATTCTATTCATTCCTCGCCTCTGCAACTCTTCTCTATTTCTTCATCCCTTGCCCCCCCCCTACTCCCATCTACCATGCACTACCCTCTCGCGAACGACACAATTCCCATCCACTTCATCCTAAGCGCTTCTGCCTCTAATCCCATTCATTTCTCGCCTCCGTGTCAATTCTTCATTTCTTTATCCCCAATCCCCCTTACTCCCTTCCATCAGCCATGCACAGCCCTCTTGCCAACGCCCTATCCCTGTGCCTATCATCCCTCCTGATTCATCCTTCATCTTCCTGCATCTAGGTCTTTGTCCGGCTTTTATTTCCTTTTCCTACTTTATTCCTGCCCCACACCGGTCTCGCTTCTCCTATGTATTCTTCCCCTTCCTGCTCTCAGAGCATTGTCCACACATCTCTCTCACCCTCTCTTCCTTTCTCTGCTTTCACTTTATCCCTCTCCCCTTTCCCCACTGACATCTTGGCTCCTCCCCTTTATCCTTCGGTTCCCTCTCACCCCTCTCCTTAATTCTTTTCTGTCCTCCTCCCTCTCCCTCCTTTTTCCACCCCTTTCTCGCACGTCGCCCGGTACAACTCTCTCTCTCTCTCTCTCTCTCTCTCTCTCTCTCTCTCTCTCTCTTTCGCTATAACTTTGAACCGCCGAAATTTTCTGTCGGTAGTTACCGAGGCAAAATGAAGCGACTGATCTATAGGGCTCGCGGAAAATTGTCAGAACCCAAACGCGGGGCCACTGGCTGCTTTAGGGCAGGGGCGAATTTACATACGGGCTGAACGGGCTGTAGTCCGGGGCGGCACGTTTTCAGGGGCAGCAAATTTTCCAAAAATTATAATATTTTGAATTTCAATGTCATGTTCGTTTCAAACAAAGACTGAAATGAATCCGTATTATTTCTCTTTCTTAGACATTCCGTTTATGAAAGAGTGAGAAATCAGTTTCGGTATTAGTCACGATGTACATTTTTTAATATGTAAAAAATATGTTGAAAATATTTATTCCCAATCAGCATAGGGGGAATAAATCAACAATATTGGGCGAAAATTACTAAACATTCTGCAACATTGAGTGCAATATACAAAGAGGACATACCAGGTATACCTATATTATAGTTCCCAGATCTATAGTTCTGAATGTACGAATGAATGTCTTCACTTTCTTGGAGTCATTAAATGTTTGAAAGAACCATCATCTACTGTTTTGAAGCCGAGTCAAATATTTTCTAAAGGTCTAAAAGAAGTGTATCCTTATGTTAATATAGCATTAAATATGTTTTTATATATACCTGAAACAATTTGTTCCTGTGAGAGATCTTTTTCTGTTTTAAGGCATGTAAAAAATGATCTCCGTTCCACTATGACAAGATTATCTGAACTGCTCAGTTGTACTTACAGTTGAATCAGAATTGACCTTGATGATTTGATAGACAGCATTGCTCAACAACAGTCTCGAAGGAAAGTATTTTAGAAATGTGAATGATATACAATGTATGTTCCTGACATGATTTTTATATTCAATTTCATCAAATTAATTCAATGTTGTATGTTAGTAATTTACTCATTGGTAGACTGAGAGAAATTGTAGACGTCACATATGAATTAATAATTTTTTTTTTAGTTTAAACAATAAATTCATATTGTTAGGTAATCATTTATTTGATCATATTTGAACTCCTTGCAAAATGTTAATTGATATTAAGTTACATGAAGTATATTTTAAATATCTGAATTTATGCCATTAAATATGAAATACTATCTAGTAAAACATGCTCTCATGATTTATCTCTAGTATCTATGATAGTTTTCTAACAATCGTTAAAGATTAGTGTAATTCATTGAATCATTACAAATTTAAGAACACATAGCAAATGCATATAATTAAATAATATATAACTTAATTATTTAAAACAATATAATAACTTCTTTATATTTTAAGTAATGTCTAATTTATATATGTCTATATATACCATATACACTTTTACACAAATCATAATCTCTTTTTTTATAAATCCGCCCCTGCTATAGGGTGTATGATTTTGAAATTGAAGCTTTCTGCACAGGTTAACTCTTAATTTGAGATCCAACGGTGACGGATTTCGACTCCAACTAAGTAGGGAGAGTGGATGTCGCCAGGAGTGCGGACCAGAATTCAGAGACTTGGAATTGTAAAGGTCATTTCTCAGATGGGTTGTTTCCATGGTTTCCTCTCACCATTTCTAGATGGACGCTGTAGTATTTCCTTCAACAAAGGACTATAAATGCGCAACATTTATTCCATACTCTAACTCCACTCTCGTACTTCGCTGAGAAACGTGAAAGAGAGTATTTTGTCTGTGAAAGGTGAATGTGTGTAATGGCGAATGTATGCAAATAATGGATATCAAGGTAGCCTGCCCTTTTAGGTCAAACGTCTTTAGATCTTTCGAAATGTTTGAAAAATTACTGACACATGGTTGAAAAAAAGTAGAGATACGAAAACCGACCTTTCCATCTGTGCGTTGGTAGTGTGATTATTGATGCTCTTGTCATATGAACTCTTCTTTTTAGTGACCAACTGATTGGAGATACGAAAAATATTTTTTTAAAAAAGTTAATTTCGAATATAAAAACCGCAATGTGCCAGCAGAGTCGCAGAATATCAGCTCTAACTGATCACTGAACTTAGTCAATTTACATAATTTTCCTAACTAAAAATCGCGAAGAAGGTACGCACCAGTCTGGAGACACAGAAACTCTCTTTGCGATCTGTCAGGCTATTATTTTAAATAACATTTCGCAAATTCTACTCGTACATTAAATGCAAACGAAGCATTCAGTAAACAGGAGGCCGGTCTTAACGAGACCCGTAAAACCCGATTTTAATGAGAGGGCGAAATATTTTTAAAACGCAGAGCGCGTCAGCGAGATAGAGCGCGGGTGGAAGGAAGAAGGGCGGGCGTAATAGGGCGCGCGCGAGGCGACGCTGTATCGCAGCATCTCGCACCCCTTCCCGCCCGCACCTGCCGCCGCGCCGCATCTCATCCCGGCCCTTTGCAAGCGCCGGGCGCTATATTAAGGTCGCGCTGCGGTCGGTGACCCGGGGGCGTGGCGCGGCGAGGCGCGGAGCGGAGCGGGCTCGAAGTACAGTGGGTCATGTGCACGGCTTGTGGTTGTAAGACAATAATTTTCTTTTTTTATAATTTATTTATTGTTGTATCTACAAGGTAATTAGCGATGTATAAATATTTTACAACTGTTCTACAGGATGTTACAATAGAAGATAATTGGTTGAAAATTCAGTTGTTTTCATAAACGGGTTTTACAGATTTATTTCATTTAAAACAACATAGAATGCTACCCTAAAAATGCTGAAAAGATAATTGATTTTGATATTTATGAAATTACAGAATTCAACATTCAAAAGTTAACTCTAGTATGGGTACATCTAGTGTGTGTGTTACAAATTTTACAACTATTTCTATCATTATTATATTTTGCTCTATTTAAAAAAAAGCTATTATAGCTTGAATTTTTAACGGAAAATGAAGCGTTCGTTGTACTTTAGCGATATACATCTGGTTTCATCGATGCTTGTTCCATTCCTTCCATCTTCTATCGTGCTGCTCACACGCATTGCTCCAACTCATATTTTTCTTTTTAAACTTGATCTTATTAATATAAATGTAATTATCCCGAAAATACTACTTTAATTATTTAACATCATATTTTACAATAAATATTAAATTTCTCGTAAAATTCTGAACTTGTCCGCAATACCCGCACCGCAACGTACGTCCGTCGCACATTAATACTCACTTCCAAGGCTTTTTCCCGTCTTCTCTTCAACACAAAACAAAGACATCACAGGTTAATCAAAACACATTGCTTCCTTTCCCATTCGACAACTGGTTCAACCCAATACACCAAATTGATGACGCATTTTTCAAACAAAAATTTGTATATCAAATACAAATTCGTTTTTTTTCTAAAATAATGTAATAAAATTAAATGACCCGTATTTATTATAGTTTTCGTAATCATGGTCTTGGTGAATCTCATATTTTAAAGGTTGATGTTCAGCCAGTCCTGCAGCATGAATACACTTTGAAATCTCTGTGAAATTTCTTACTAAAAAAGTCATTAATATATTTTGCTCTAAAGAAAAAATAGAATATAGTGAATTTTTTAAGCGAGAGAGAAGCGTTTGACTTACTTTACCGATACACCTGTTTTCATCGCCGCTCGTTCCATTCCTTCCAACTTCTATCCTGATGCTCACACGGTAACTGCTGACTTACTGCTAATTGTCGTTTATCCTGAACCACTGTACAGCGCGAGGAAGGCGTGGCGAGGAGAGGAGTCAAAGCCGGGCGGGGCAGGGGCGGCGGGATGGGACGGAGGCGGCCCCAAATTAACCGGCTGCGCGACGGTGGCGACACGGCCCTCGGGCGGCAGGGGCGGGAAGGCGGGCGGAGGCGGAGGCGGAGGCGGAGGGGCGCGTCCTCTGAGCGGGCGGGGCGAGGTAGGCGCAGTTGAGGTGTTCGTTTCTCTCGCCAGACTTGCGTTCTAGAGGGAACCCGCACGCAGCGCAATTGAAACAGTTGGGACTCCGCTCCACAGATTCTATCAGTTCGAAACACTTACTTGGAAACGTGACAGGGAGGGTATCGTGACAAAAGTTTGTCGTATTCAGTAGAGACTGGCAGAATTATAATTACAGTGGTTATGTATGTGTATATATCATCATTCCCTCTGTAAAAACACTAATTGGTAATTTTTTGTTAAGAGAAAATTTACATTAAATACTTGATCACTCTTGTTTAGTGAATAAGTTTTTTCTCAAGTAAGTGTATTTAAGCTTGTAGTGATTCGAATTCTCTCGTTGCGAGTCTTTCGTAACTATTGCAAGAACAAAATATAAAATAATGTGATTGTTGATCTAGAAATACATTTTCCTTATGTTACTATTTCATTTTAATAAAATCACAAATACTGTATCAAATTAGTAATATTTTATTTAAAAAATCATTTGATTCTCAAAAAAGCCAAATAATGAAGTGAAACTAAAGTAATGACTCACGGAAGAAATAAAACATACCTTTTTAATTTTTTGTTGTCATTCAGGATTATTACTATTACATAATTATGTAATTGGAGCAAATCAATATTTTCCATCTGCTGTCTACTATCACTTCATACGTCAGATTCATTTCCGCCAGGCTTTCTCTTACCTTCACCTTCCTCTCTCTTTCGTTTCCCCCAGATTCTTCCATTTCCGCAATTATTCTTCCACATTCTTCTGTCAGCTTCATTGCATTCTTCTAGCATGTCAAATACCACCCCGCCACAGCCCGCCCCCCACACACTCCCTTTCTCCCTCACCATTTTCCCGCCACAGTCCCGCTCCAGCCCTGTCCCGCTCCACTCCGCGCCCCCAGCCTTTACGCACGCAAGGAGAGCTCTGTTGATTCGCGCATGAGACACAGAAATCCCGGCGCCCGAGGACGAGCGGCGAATTAACGGAGGCAGACACGCGGCGCGCCCTCACCCGGGGCTTTGTGCGGAGGCGTGTTTGCTTTGCCAGATTCTCTCGCGCTCCTCGTTAGAACAAGACTTCCGGAATTTTGCTGGGAGTGGGACCTTGCATCTTTTTTATCGTAGTTGATTGCAAAACAATAGACTACCTATATTACGAGTAATTTCATTATTTTGTCTTAATTAGGGCTGCTGGTATTGTGAATGAAACACACGAGTATATCTTTTTTAAATTTAATTGATTAATTCATTTAAATGATTTAAATGAATTTAAATGATTTATTGTCTCCTGTGTATTGTCAAAATTTACGTACAAAAGTTGCCAAGCCCATAAAGCATTAGAGAATCGTGCCACACCAAAAGTAATAACTGAATTTGGTGAATTTGTATTAAAAAGCATTTTTTGTAAATTATTTTCAATAGTTGAACTTTATAATAATAGATTTTCTAACACTTCAAACATATAAGCATGATATTGTAGTAGTCTTATATACAAATTCTGTACGCCTCTCAGAAGTTACAGAAGCTAAAATATGGAAGTTCTCTTAACGATATCTGAAATACGAATAATAATCTCCGGTTAAATGTACTACGAACTGATATTTACGTATTGTGTACAACAATGCTCGACGAATATATAAATGAAGGCAACATTATTTACCAGAATTATTCCTGAGAATCCGTCATGGGACTACGGTCTGGCCCTACATTCACATTTGAAACTGTTTCTGATGCACCCTTGCCAGAATGTTTCCGGTTAATTCTGAAGGTCTAATCGTATATTTTCGTAATGAGTGGTTCGTGTAAGGGTCGAACTGTTTCTTTCCTCGGAAGAGTCACCATGCGTGAATTAGTTAAGTGCTTTCAAAGTCTTTATCACATGGTTGAAATATCGAGAGGACGTAACCTCCATGCGTGTGCCATGAGATCTGCGTCGAAACACCCTTGCGTTTTGTCCCAGTGAAGGCAACTTGCGGAGGATTAAAATTATCATCTTGCCCATGTTAATTTGGTGATATTCCCATGGAAAATTGTCTAGACAGAAAAGGACGATAACAGCGAGTTGGGAGTAGCCAAGTTTTAAAACATAATACCTGTTCGACAAATATCCATAATATACATCGGAGTTAGCTTTATTCTTGGTACAGCGCTTGCTAGACACGCTGTTATTGTATTACACCTATCTCAACGCTTGTGTTGCATCGTTCGGAAACAGAACTTGCATTGATGTTGCCAGTTTTGTTATTACACTTTTTCCTTGTGCGTCAGCAAGACCGACGCAACGATGCAGCGATACTTTGAAGAAGCAAAGTTTTTCTTTCTCGTAAAAATATCCCAAGTTTCTATTCTCCAAAGGCACGGAACATTTGTTGGATGCAAACCATTCTTCTCTACCTCGGAGTAACGAAAATGTTCTACATCAATTTTTCACGGAAAGCGAACGTACCATAAACCATGATAAGAAGATTGATAATGAATTATGATAAGAATCTTTAATGAAAATGGAAAATACTGATATAAAAAACCACGTAGTGAAACTCCATTTATCAATTAAATTGAAGTAAAAAAAGAAACTTTTAGCTAATAAAACGATTAATTTTTCCCCCTAAGTTATCATTAGTAGTGTATATTACTAACATCCATTTCAAAAAATCTTGGCACTCGCACAACTATTCTACCTATATTTCCTATACACTAATCCCTATACAGTATTTGAGTAACTGCGAGTGTGCGTGTGTGTGGATCCGACTCGCACGGTTAGACCAGTTCCCGTGCACCAATCGAGACATCGAGACATTCGATGCGCCTCGGTCTGCTGATTTAGAACTGATGATTTGTTTTCGGATCCGACCAGAAAATTGTAAGAAATTTACAAAAACGTGTTTCTACGTGTTTAAGCTCTGCGATATTAGTGGTTATAACGGAAATTAAATCAACGCCACTTAAAGAGATCTATGTAGGTGGCGTTGATTAAACCCCAATACCCAGGCGCAATGTTTTGTCCACGACACCGTAATTTTCTTTTACGAGGATGGCAATACTGTTGGGGACATGTGAATCTGCCGCCGCAGAACTGTCAATAGTGATGCTGCTTTGACATAAGATGTGAAGTGTTTCTTTCCTATTACTGGATTTTTAACAATAAGTTTGCTAACACCCACGTGCAGTATCACCTTGGAACTTTTTAAATTTGAAGATCAACAAGTGAAAACCGGAATTGTGAGTAATGTTAGAGAATGGAAGCACATCCATTTTCGACTTTGTATATTTATGTTCTTAAGCGTGCAAATGACGATTTTCAAATGAATGTGGCTAACAACTTATTCTTATTAAACTTAAATAATGAAAAATTATTGAAAGTTTTAAACTCTTCAAAAATTAGGGGCAACAATTCGGAAGTATTAAGCAAAGCGGGAGGAAAATCAAATGTAGTTGTAGAAGATTTTGTAACTAATTTTGAACTAACAGAACTTTGTAACTCACAGAATTTTCGTAACTAATTGTGAATGATCTTATATTAGGATTAGAGAATAACGCTGAAGAACAGCTTACTGGTAATTTTTATATGCATTTTTGTGTACATTAGCACAAAAAGCGTTCAAAATTGCAATATTAACCGTTCACATCCCGTGAAGAGATAACATACACGGTGTTCGAAATTTTTGAACGGAAGTATAACAGTATCAGCTACTACTATTCATTGGTAAGTTCAATGCCAGATAATGTAAGAACTAATTTAAACGAAGCTATGCATCAAATTTAGAAATTTTCAACACATGAAAATACTTTTAAAACAGTTTAATGTCTCGGCGGTACCACATTCAGTTAGTTCTTAATACAAGGATTATCTTATATTTAATAATATATTATTTCGTTATATTTCATAAAGAAAATGGATATGAAAAAAACTTGTATTCAACATAGAAAATGAGGAACATGGAGAGATCATCTTCCCAATAAAAAGCGTAATTCTACCGATATCTTATTGTTTATGCAATAATTAAAATCAGTATATTTTAACGTGTTTGTTATTATTATCATCATTATTATTTCCAGATATTTTCCTTTCCTTTGAGTGAGTCACGGAGGGGGAACAAGCTGAACCAATAATAATAATAATAATAATAATAATAATAATAATAATAATAATAATAATAATAATAGTAATAATAATAATGACTTTATTAATGTGGCATCATCAGACCCGCTCTTCCGCATAACCACAAAGACACATTCATTCTACATAACCTCAAACATTCACAATAGAAAAAAGCACGTTGGGGAATCTTCGAAATTTCACTGACAATACAAGAATAAGAGTGTATTCGCTCTCTCTATGATGTCATCTCCTTGAAAACGTCAAGAAAAGTCAAAGGCCACTCAATTGTTGAGCAATTCAAATACATTTAACATGTGTGTTTTCTTCCTAAAGCAAGCAAATGTAAGCAGGAAATCTTACTGCGTAATTGAAGTCTAGGATGATAGTCATCAGAATGAAGAGAAACTGCACATAGGAGCATTGATGTACTCGTAAATGTTACTTCCTATAGAAATCTACGCCAGTTGGGCTTTGTCGTGACTGGAGCCTTCCTGGTCTCGTCTGCACCGAACAGCGTTCGCCACTTTCCACTTCGCCCCTCGGCTCAGTTGCCGCCACCGCCACCGCCATCGCCACCGCCACCTCTGCACCTCACACGGAGTAGCAAACCCTTCCAAGCATAGAACACGCTTAGACGCTGGTTTGTCGGTTAAAATGGTCATCAGAGGGAGAATCAGCTGTTTCAATTTTACATAACGTCTATTAGAAGGATTAACAATAATAGTAATAATAGAAATAACAGTAATAATAGAAAATAAATATTTGTTCTTAATCTAAATAATTCTTCACTGTCATAATAGGAAATGGCATGAAATTGTTATTCTTTCTAATTTAGTTTTTCTCGTAAAAACAAACAGCTTATTCTTGCATGAATGGCGATTTTGATACGGCCGATCATGTACAAATGTAAATGCATCTGCTAAGATACACTTGTATTTACCTTTCATCTGAGGTTTTGCAATAAGTTCGAGATATCCATGAACTCATCGGAATGTTTAGGATTGTTGGGACATTCGATATACCTTGTACTTGTCCCCGATGAGCATCGATTACAAATACGTAGTGAAGCCGGATCGCGGGCGCCACTGTCGGTGAGGTGTGGGGCGTCGAAGGCCGGTTCTGTGCTTGGAGTGGGGGTGGGGTAGCGGGGTTGCAGGAGGTGTCCGGCCGCTCACAGCCTTCTCTTGCCGCAGAGCCGGTGCCCGGCCGCCGCCGCCGCCGTCGCCGGCATGACAGCGCCCGGCCATGCCGCACTATTTGCTGACCACGAGGTAACCACTGCCACACACACGCTCGCCTCCGCCGCCGCGCTTCGCTCCTCCTTTCCCTCCCCTCCCCCTCTGCCGTGCCCAGCGAGGAACGAACATTCACCAACTCTGTCTACTCGGCTGTCCGGGAAACGCCGCGTCGTAGGCGCAGGAGCCGTTTCGGCCGCCATTCTGCGACCTTCCTCAGGGCGAAATGCCCTGTGAGGAAGGTCGCAGAATGGCGGACGAAACGGTGGTATCTGTGCCTAAGGCCCGGCGTCTCCCGAACAGCCACGTAGATATCGACTCCAGCCGCGGAAGCCTACGCTCTCATTGACCATCTCATACACACAATAAAAATATACAAATTCAATATTTACGCTCTGTATTATTGGATATTTATCCAAGAATAAATCCCACAGCCTGAGGTTCCGCTCTAATAGAGACATTATTATTATTATTATTATTATTATTATTATTATTATTATTATTATTATTATTATTATTATTATTTCTTGTATAAAACATCAACATCTTCTTTGGAAATCGTGTACAATTTTGTAAAATCTTTCTCTTCACCTGAAAATGATTCAAGAAAAAATATTTCAATATTTTGCTTTAAAATGCAATTTTCAAGAAATGATCACATTAAAACAACTACTTCAGAAATACGTAATCAAATTAGGAAATGTTATAATTATTTCGCAGATGTACCGTTTCTTTTTCCGTGGAATTTTTGTGATTTTATTCGAAGTTGTGTATGTTCGCTGTAGGCACTTCTGAGACATAAGATACTAAATTATACGTAATTTGTACTCCAATCGATTTGTATTCAGTCAGAAGCGGAAGATAACGCGATCTGATCAAAGATTACCCAATAAGAACCGCAACACTTTTCATGTAGTGGATTATTATAATATTCGTATTTCCCCTAAGATAAGGTTATTTAATAAATGGCCATTTTAAAATTTCGACTTCCTCCATTGAAAACTTACCTTATTATTCATTATACTATATTTCAAGACATCAAGCCAAAGATATTATGATACAAATAACTGAAATGCTACGTGAAATTCGTAGGAGCATTTTCATGTACGAATATGTTACAAGATACAGTTCTGAACGATATTTTTCTACGTCTTTTTCAGTGTTTTCATTATCGTAGAAAATGAAAAGTATTACTTTAAAATAATGACTTACGGAAATATTTGATTACTCTCTGATTAATAACTGCCGAAAACTCAACTCAACAATCATCGTATCAGCAATGCGCAGAGTTGAATCTCTAAGCATTGCCTGTGGGGTCTACCATAACATATACCAAAGCGCACTTCTCTCTTCTCGTTGACTCGTTAAGTGAGTTGCTCCAAGAATCTTACCCTAGGTTTGTTCTTGGTGTATAAGTCTATGCGACTTCAAAAGCCTCATGTAAATTGTTATTTCATTCAAAGGTACTCAATGTCATGCAAGATCATTCTAACAAATGATAGTATTGTACGCTTAAAAATAATCATCCCATACTTCAGCACTTGTCCCGTTCAGCTTGTAGCAGGGCGGTCACGCGTCATACCTCGATTCCCCTCGCTCCGCCCGGTCCCGCCTCTCCTCACCCTGTTCTGCCCATCACCGACCCATCCCATCCGTCCCCGCCCCACCTGGCCGTCGATGTCCTTTCTGACCTCGCTCTTCTCTTCACTTCCCGGCTTTGCCCGCCTCCCTTGGCTTTCTTCCCCTCCGTCTACCGCGGCTTTTCTCTCGTCTCCGCCCCACTCTTCACGTTGCTTCGCCTCTTCTATTATCTTCTCGCCTCTGTAGTTTGGCGCTTCTCTCGCACGAACTCGTAGTTAGAGCAGCACGACAGGAACACCTTACACACACTGTCGCCCCCTGGCGGACAAACTCCGCTCGCCCCTTCGGCGCTTTCCACGCGCGGACCTCTCAAAGAGCTTCCGTTGACGGATCTTCTCTGCTGGATATTAATTGCCATAATGTTCTTTTTTACGCTAGTTTGTATTAGCTGTATATTTTACTCCAAATAGAAAAATGTGTATAAAGCAAGTCAATATATTTCATACAGTTTTTATTGTAAAATATACATTCTTTGTTGTTCATCAATAGGGTATGAAAGAACGGGAAAATTACCGTATAATAATTTTTTTTAATAACTATGGTCTTCAATGAATATCATTACTTTTCTTTCGTTTTAAATGTGGGATGAAAAACTAAACAATTCATATCATATTACAAAGGGACAGTTAAACATCTTAGAGCATTATTTTACTTCACAATAAAGTGCAAATCGCAGCACATTTCTGCAGGAGAAGGGCACTCATTCCGTTTGATACTTCTCACAACTGAAGCATTAAATATTGTTCTTGGGTATTATACTGATAGTTGTTAGTCAATGCAATTATTAAAATTGCCTTCAAAAAATGTTAAGCGGAATTAGAAAAATAAAATTTTATTGTTATGTGATCAAGTAAAATTATGCAGACGCTGAATAAGTCTATAATGTTATTTTTCAAGTTCATCGTCACCTTTATCGACCCTGAAAAGAATACTAATTATTTGATAATTTGCCAAAGTACGCACTTTGAAAATTATTCATGACGAACCGTATGTATTCTTAATTACAATCAGTAAAACCCGTATTTTAATTTATAGACTTTTCCATTTCTATCGAATATTCAACTAGAAATATTGATTATTTCAAAATAAAGCGAACATGTTTGCAAGAGAAGTGTGTAATTCAAACTTGATCTCATGTACCACACAATGTTTTTATCTAAAGTTATTTTTATTCAATTTTAGTGATTATAATTTGATACATACCATAAGGACCATATTTCATATTGAGAGTAGTAATAATCTCAACATCCCATTCCCTTGACTTTTATTGAAAGTTTCATCGATGTTCAGTTTAGTATATCTTGGAAAGATTATTAATTTCATTTACTCATTTATATTACGAGAATACTCTGATTCTTGTTTCCGAAAACTCAAGTTGACTTGAAGTCGACTACGACTTCTTATTTTTAAATCCAGTATGATAATATCCTCAGAATATTTAGTCTTGATTCAGAGAACTGAATTTGTATATCGATATTATTTTACATTGAAAAATTGATGTGTATTTGTGAGTGGGTGAGGCTCGTTGCTTAATTGCTCATTCTCACTCCTTTCACAACTGGGGCTTGGGGTCAATCCGAAGTCAATCTACATGAAGGTTGGGATGTACGGAGCGAGGTCTCTGAGTTAATTTCGGGGTTTTCCTATGCCCCTTGCCTTTCATTCCACTCTTTTTTCATAGTTATTTACATCATCATTATCATTATCATTATCGTCTAGTCATTAGAGATTAATCACTCTTGTTTCTCAATTATCTTTGCATTTTTAGAGCCCTAAACCCAATAAATTCGTCAAGCTTTGCGTTTCTCATCCACCCGCGACGTTTAATGTTGTTTCTTTGTTGTTTTTTTGCGAGGGTATGTGGAAATCTTCAAAAGACATCATGTTGCCCGTATCACATGATAATGTGAGATTTTTACTCACTAAAACCACCTCCCTAGGCTTCTTCACCCCCACGGAGGTTTAATATCTCTGCTAGCAACCCTTTGGTCTGGTGCCGAAACAGCTTCGACCTGGAAAGTAGGTCACGGATTCAGCCGCGCCAACCTGCCCGTAAATTATGCAACAGCTACTAAGGCCATAAGGAAGCGAAATGTGTGCACACGTCTAACAACGAGAGAGGTATGGGTAAAGGAAAAAGATAGAATAGCGAAAGAAGTTCTCCCTTATTACATCGCGTTTCGTAACTTATGAGCAGGCTCGTGCGGAGAATTTTCAACTTCACACACCATTATTTTTCGTTATGAAAAAATACTTAGTGAAGCAAGTGTATGTAGCTTGAACTTCACATATTTCATTCATTTTATTATACGATATTAAATTGTAATAATTCATCCTGAAGTAGATTCTATATCTTCATGCATTTTTAGTGTAACGTTTGACTATAATAATATATTTTGATTGCTTTATTTTGATTCTATCTGTGAAAGACTTTTAGTTGAGTGAATATATATAGTAATATTATATTGAAAACAGAATGGAAAGTGCAAGAATACTGTATTTTAGCCTCATTTCAGTATGCCCGAAAACTCACATAATATGTATTTGGCGTTATTGGGTCGGTAGTTCGACTTCGCCGGCCAGCTACCGGTGTCCCCCATGCCTGGGTCTAGTTAAATTTCCATGCCTGGGAGTAAGAGCGACATGAGGCGAACATGACGTATTCTCTTCACCGTAATTCGCAAAATCCGCCTGCTTGAGCTTTTCGTCGTCACACAGCTAAAGAAACTGGGACGATTTTAAAGGGAAGCTATAACTCTATTTTTGCCTCGACCGGGAATTGCACCCGGAACCATAGCACGGGAAGCTAGTACGCTGCCCATGAGCCATACCAGACCCTTTACTCACGTAATATGGCACTTATTATGTACACAATTT